>WOVY01013876.1:0-43476 GCA_013436015.1 Rhipicephalus annulatus | reverse complement strand
CCGTTGCGGGGATTCCTAAAAGAAATTGTTGATACTGTCAGTTTTTTGAAAGCCAGGTTTACCTTAGAGTATTTGTATACTATTGACAGAACAAATTTAACCGCTGCACTTGTGAATAACCTTTTCCCCGAACCTGTCTATCGAAAGCCATATTCGCTTCTGTCTGGTCACGATGTATTATTTCGTGTACGTAGAATGTGTATATCTTCTTCAGCGAAAACATTTTTCTTTAAACTACACACTTCCACGCTGCCAGTGAAAACATGGCTGAATGAAAAATCAATATACGTACCCTGGACAGTGAATTGTAGACTCTGCAACCAACCAGAGACTATAGAGCATTGTTTTATTCATTGTCGTGATGCTTTTTATTTTTGGGACATTCTAAAAAGAACGTTAAGAAAAGAACTTCCTATCACAGCCCATGGTATTACGTTCCTTCCGTTCAAAAAGAGTCTGACTGATAGTACTCCTTACGACTTGTTTATGTTGTTGGGACTTTATTCATTATGGAAAAGTCGCATGATCGATAGACCGCCGAGCCACCACGGTCGACGAGATCTGTCTTCCGAGAAGCAGCTGCTCAAGTGCGCAGTGTTGTCGCGACTTTTGACCCCGTTCCGGAGTGGCTTACCGTTCTTGACGCTTGT
Source organism: Rhipicephalus annulatus (assembly GCA_013436015.1). Classification (NCBI taxonomy): domain Eukaryota; kingdom Metazoa; phylum Arthropoda; class Arachnida; order Ixodida; family Ixodidae; genus Rhipicephalus; species Rhipicephalus annulatus. The sequence continues at coordinate 42,826 of WOVY01013876.1, read as the reverse complement.
GTGTGTTTGTCTGACTTCTGATGAAGTATGTTCTGTGTACTTTACTGGTGATAATGTCATTCATTAAAGAAAAAAATTGCCTCCGTGGCGCAATCGGCTAGCGCATTCGGCTGTTAACCGAAAGGTTGGAGGTTCGAGCCCTCCCGGGGTCGAGGAGTCGCTTTTTTTTTCTCTGTGCTCATAGCTTTAGAGAAAAGTTTTTATGGTGGTAAGAGAGCAGCACGATTGCCTCCGTGGCGCAATCGGCTAGCTCGTTGGGCTGTTAACCGAAAGGTTGGAGGTTCGAGCCCTCCCTGGGGCGTTGTCTCGCTTCTTTTTTCTTTGCACTGATAGCTTTGATGGAATGTTCTGACAGTCGTGGAGAGCAGGACGATTGCCTCCGTGGCGCAATCGGCTAGCGCATTCGGCTGTCAACCGAAAGGTTGGAGGTTAGAGCCCTCCCGGTAATGGTGTGTCGCTATTTTTTTCTTTCCGCTGATAGCATTGAAAAAAGTTCTGACGGTGGTAAGAGAGCAGCACGATTGCCTCCGTGGCGCAATTGGCTAGCACGTTCGGCTGTTAACCGAAAGGTTGGAGGTACGAGCCTTCCCTGGGGCGTTGTCTCGCTTCTTTTTTCTTTGCACTGATAGCTTTGATGGAATGTTCTGACAGTCGTGGAGAGCAGGACGATTGCCTCCGTGGCGTAATCGGCTAGCGCATTCGGCTGTCAACCGAAAGGTTGGAGGTTAGAGCCCTCCCGGTAACGGTGTGTCGCTATTTTTTTCTTTCCGCTGATAGCATTGAAAAAAGTTCTGACGGTGGTAAGAGAGCAGCACGATTGCCTCCGGGGCGCAATTGGCTAGCACGTTCGGCTCTTAACCGAAAGGTTGGAGGTTCGAGCCCTCCCTGGGGCGTTGTCTCGCTTCTTTTTTCTTTGCACTGATAGCTTTGATGGAATGTTCTGACAGTCGTGGAGAGCAGGACGATTGCCTCCGTGGCGCAATCGGCTAGCGCATTCGGCTGTCATCCGAAAGGTTGGAGGTTAGAGCCCTCCCGGTAACGGTGTGTCGCTATTTTTTTCTTTCCGCTGATAGCATTGAAAAAAGTTCTGACGGTGGTAAGAGAGCAGGACGATTGCCTCCGTGGCGCAATCGGCTAGCGCATTCGGCTGTCAACCGAAAGGTTGGAGGTTAGAGCCCTCCCGGTGGCGGTGTGTCGCTATTTTTTTCTTTCCGCTGATAGCAGTGAGAAAAGTTCTGACGGTGATAAGAGAGCAGCACGATTGCCTCCGTGGCGCAATTGGCTAGCTCGTTGGGCTGTTAACCGAAAGGTTGGATGTTCGAGCCGTTTCGGGGGGCGTTGTCTCGCTTCTTTTTCCTTTGCGCTGATAGGTTGATGGAATGTTCTGACGGTTGTGAGAGAGCAGGGCCATTGCCTCCGTGGCGCAATCGGCTAGCGCATTCAGATGTTAACCGAAAGTTTCGAGGTTCGAACCTTCCCGGGGCGGTGTGTCGCTTTTTTTCTTTGCGCTCATAGCTTTAGAGAAAAGTTTTGATGGTGGTAAGAGAGCAGCACGACCGCCTCCGTGGCGCAATTGGCTAGCGCGTTCGGCTGTTAACCGAAAGGTTGGAGGTTCGAGCCCTCCCGGGGCCGTTGTCTCGCTTCTTTTTTCTTTGCGCTGATAGGTTGATGGAATGTTCTGACGGTCGTGAGAGAGCAGGACGATTGCCTCCGTGGCGAAATCGGCTAGCGCATTCGGATGTTAACCGAAAGTTTGGAGGTTCGAACCTTCCCGGGGCGGTGTGTCGCTTTTTTTCTTTGTGCTCATAGCTTTAGAGAAAAGTTTTCATGTTGGTAAGAGAGCAGCACGACCGCCTCCGTGGTGCAATTGCCTAGCGCGTTCGGCTGTTAACCGAAAGGTTGGAGGTTCGAGCCCTCCCGGGGGCGTTGTCTCGCTTCTTTTTTTTTGCGCTGATAGCTTTGATGAAATATTCTGACGGTCGTGAGAGAACAGGATGATTGCCTCCGTGGCACAATCGGCTAGCGCGTTCGGCTGTTAACCGAAAGGTTGGAGGTTCGAGCCCACCCGGGGGCGTTGTCTCGCTTCTTTTTTCTTTGCGCTGATAGCTTTGATGGAATGTTCTGACGGTCGTGAGAAAGCAGGACGATTGCCTCCGTGGCGCAATCGGCTTGCGCATTCGGCTGTTAACCGAAATTTTGGAGGTACGAGCCCTCCCGGGGTGGTGTGTCGCTTTTTTTTACTTTGCGCTCATAGCTTTAGAGAAAGGTTATGACGGTGGTAAGAGAGCAGCACGATTGCCTCCGTGGCGCAATCGGCTAGCTCGTTGGGCTGTTAACCGAAAGGTTGGAGGTTCGAGCCCACCCGGGGGCGTTGTCTCGCTTCTTTTTTCTTTGCGCTGATAGCTTTGATGGAATGTTCTGACGGTCGTGAAAAGCAGGACGATTGCCTCCGTGGCGCAATCGGCTAGCGCATTCGGCTGTTAACGGAAATTTTGGAGGTACGAGCCCTCCCGGGGTTGTGTGTCGCTTTTTTTTCTTTGCGCTCATAGCTTTAGAGAAAAGTTATGACGGTGGTAAGAGAGCAGCACGATTGCCTCCGTGGCGCAATCGGCTAGCTCGTTGGGCTATTAACCGAAAGGTTGGAGGTTCGAGCCCTCCCGGAGGCGTTGTCTCGCTTCTTTCTTCTTTGCGCTCATAGCTTTGATGGAATGTTCTGACGGTCGTGAGAGAGCAGGACGATTGCCTCCGTGGCGCAATCGGCTAGCGCATTCGGCTGTTAACGGGAATTTTGGAGGTACGAGCCCTCCCGGGGTGGTGTGTCGCTTTTTTTTTCTTTGCGCTCATAGCTTTAGAGAAAAGTTATGACGGTGGTAAGAGAGCAACACGACTGCCTCCGTGGCGCAATTGGCTAGCGCGTTCGGCTGTTAACCGAAAGGTTGGAGGTTAGAGCCCTCCCGCGGGCGTTGTCTCACTTCTTTTTTCTTTGCGCTGATAGCTTTAGAGAAAAATTTTGACGGTGGTAAGAGAGCAGCATGACTGCCTCCGTGGCGCAATTGGCTACCGCATTCGGCTGTTAACCAAAAGGTTGGAGGTTCGAGCCCTCCCGGGGGCGTTGTCTCGCTTCTTTTTTCTTTGCGCTGATAGGTTGATGGAATGTTCTCATGGTCGTGAGAGAGCAGGACGATTGCCTCCATGGCGCGATCGGCTAGCGCATTCGGATGTTGACCGAAAGTTTCGAGGTTCGAACCTTCCCGGGGCGGTCTGTCGCTTTTTTTTCTTTGCGCTCATCGCTTTAGAGAAAAGTTTTGATGGTGTTAAGAGAGCAGCACGACCGCCTCCGTGGCGCAATCGGCTAGCGCGTTCGGCTGTTAACCGAAAGGTTGGAGGTACGAGCCCTCCCGGGGTGGTGTGTCGCTTTTTTTTTTACTTTGCGCTCATAGCTTTAGAGAAAAGTTATGAGGGTGGTAAGAGAGCAGCACGATTGCCTCCGTGGCGCAATCGGCTAGCTCGTTGGGCTGTTAACCGAAAGGTTGGAGGTTCGAGCCCTCCCGGGGGCGTTGTCTCGCTTCTTTTTTTTGCGCTGATAGCATTGATGGAATATTCTGACGGTCGTGAGAGAACAGGATGATTGCCTCCGTGGCGCAATCGGCTAGCGCGTTCGGCTGTTAACCGAAATTTTGGAGGTACGAGCCCTCTTGGGGTGGTGTGTCGCTTTTTTTTCTTTGCGCTCATAGCTTTAGAGAAAAGTTATGACGGTGGTAAGAGAGCAGCACGATTGCCTCCGTGGCACAATCGGCTAGCTCGTTGGGCTGTTAACCGAAAGGTTGGAGGTTCGAACCCTCCCAGGTTTGAGGCTTCGCTTTTTTTCTTTGTGCTCATAGCTTTAGAGAAAAGTTTGATGGTGGTAACAGAGCAGCACGACTGCCTCCGTGGCGCAATTGGCTACCGCGTTCGGCTGTTAACCGAAAGGTTGGAGGTTCGAGCCCTCCCGGGGGCGTTGTCTCGCTTCTTTTTTCTTTGCGCTGATAGGTTGATGGAATATTCTGACGGTCGTGAGAGAGCAGGACAATTGCCTCCGTGGCGCAATCGGCTAGCGCATTCGGCTGTTAACCGAAAGTTTGGAGGTTCGAGCCTTCCGGGGTGGTGTGTCGCTTTTTTTCTTCGCGCTCATAGCTTTAGAGAAAAGTTTTGACGGTGGTAAGAGAGCAGCACGACTGCCTCCGTGGCGCAATCGGCTAGCGCGTTCAGCTGTTAACCGAAAGGTTGGAGGTTCGAGCCCTCCCAGGGGCGTTGTCTCGCTTCTTTTTTTTTGCGCTGATAGCTTTGATGGAATATTCTGCAGTCGTGAGAGAACAGGATGATTGCCTCCGTGGCGCAATCGGCTAGCGCGTTCGGCTGTTAACCGAAAGGTTGGAAGTACGAGCCCTCCCGGGGTGGTGTGTCGCTTTTTTTTACTTTGCGCTCATAGCTTTAGAGAAAAGTTATGACAGTGGTAAGAGAGCAGCACGATTGCCTCCGTGGCGCAATCGGCTAGCTTGTTGGGCTGTTAACCGAAAGGTTGGAGGTTCGAGCCCTCCCGGGGGCGTTGTCTCGCTTCTTTTTTTTTGCGCTGATAGCTTTGATGGAATATTCTGATGGTCGTGAGAGAACAGGATGATTGCCTCCGTGGCGCAATCGGCTAGCGCGGTCGGCTGTTAACCGAAAGGTTGGAAGTACGAGCCCTCCCTGGGTGGTGTGTCGCTTTTTTTTACTTTGCGCTCATAGCTTTAGAGAAAAGTTATGACAGTGGTAAGAGAGCAGCACGATTGCCTCCGTGGCGCAATCGGCTAGCTTGTTGGGCTGTTAACCGAAAGGTGGGAGGTTCGAGCCCTCCCGGGGGCGTTGTCTCGCTTCTTTTTTTTTTGCGCTGATAGCTTTGATGGAATATTCTGATGGTCGTGAGAGAACAGGATGATTGCCTCCGTGGCGCAATCGGCTAGCGCGTTCGGATGTTAACCGAAAGTTCGAACCGTCCCGGGGCGGTGTGGCGCTTTTTTCTTTGCGCTCATAGCTTTAGAGAAAAGTTTTGACGGTGGTAAGAGAGCAGCATGACTGCCTCGTGGCGCAATTGGCTAGCGCGTTCAGCTGTTAACCGAAAGGTTGGAGGTTCGAGCCCTCCCGGGGGCGTTGTCTCGCTTCTTTTTTCTTTGCGCTGATAGGTTGATGGAATATTCTGACGGTCGTGAGAGAGCAGGACGATTGCCTCCGTGGCGCAATCGGCTAGCGCATTCGGCTGTCAACCGAAAGGTCGGAGGTTAGAGCCCTCCCGGGGTAGTGTGTCGCTTTTTTTTCTTTCCGCTCATAGCTTTAGAGAAAAGTTTTGACGGTAGGAAGAGAGCAGCACGACTGCCTCCGTGGCGCAATTGGCTAGCGCATTCGGCTGTCAACCGAAAGATTGGAGGTTAGAGCCCTCCCGGTGGCGGTGTGTCGCATTTTTTTTCTTTCCGCTGATAGCAGTGAAAAAAGTTCTGACGGTGATAAGAGAGCAGCACGATTGCCTCCGTGGCGCAATTGGCTAGCTCGTTGGGCTGTTAACCGAAAGGTTGGATGTTCGAGCCGTCCCGGGGGCGTTGTCTCGCTATTTTTTTCTTTCCGCTGATAGCGTTGAAAAAAAATTCCGCCATATCCACGAAGTGAATGACGATGAGTGGTTGAAGCTCCGGAGGTAAACCTGGTAAACCATGAATCCTCTGTACATTTTGCCCACTCGATTTTATTACATCGCTCCCCCTAGCGTACGTCGCCGCACTAAATCGAACGATTGCCTTCAACCAATGACACGCGCCATATGTGACATCATTCCTATTTTATAAGATCTCGCGTCTTTCATCAACTACAAGTACCGCTTTCTAGTTAATAACATCTTGCATCTTTTCATCATCAGCTACAAGTACCACCATCTAGTAAACACTACAAGAACTAAACGAGAGGTGGCTACATACAGGAGACGGTACCGCCATCTAGTGAACACTGCAAGAACTAAACTAGAGGTGGCTAGATACAGGGGACGGTACCGCCATCTAGTGAACACTGCAAGAACTAAACTAGAGGTGGCTACATACAGGCTACAGGGGACGCACAGCCCACGCCCTAAGGAGCTTCGCCCCTAAAACTTCTGACGGTGGTAAGAGAGCAGCACGACTGCCTCCGTGGCGCAATCGGCTAGCGCATTCGGCTGTTAACCGAAAGGTTGGATGTTCAAGGCCTCCCGGGGGCGTTGTCTCGCTTCTTTTTTCTTTGCGCTGATAGCTTTGATGGAATGTTCTGACGGTCGTGAGAGAGCAGAATGATTAGCTTCGCGGCGCAATCGGCTAGCGCATTCGGCTGTTAACCGAAATGTTGGAGGTTCGAGTGCTCCCGGGGCGGTGTGTCGCCTTTTTTTGTTTGCGCACATAGCTTTAGAGAAAAGTTTTGACGGTGGTAAGAGAGCAGCACGACTGCCTCCGTGGCGCAGTCGGCTAGCGCATTCGGCTGTCAACCGAAAGGTCGGAGGTTAGAGCCCTCCCGGGGTAGTGTGTCGCTTTTTTTTCTTTGCGCTCATAGCTTTAGAGAAAAGTTTTGACGGTAGGAAGAGAGCAGCACGACTGCCTCCGTGGCGCAATTGGCTAGCGCATTCGGCTGTCAACCGAAAGATTGGAGGTTAGAGCCCTCCCGGTGGCGGTGTGTCGCATTTTTTTTCTTTCCGCTGATAGCAGTGAAAAAAGTTCTGACGGTGATAAGAGAGCAGCACGATTGCCTCCGTGGCGCAATTGGCTAGCTCGTTGGGCTGTTAACCGAAAGGTTGGATGTTCGAGCCGTCCCGGGGGCGTTGTCTCGCTTCTTCTTTCTTTGCGCTGATAGCTTTGATGGAATATTCTGACGGTCGTGAGAGAGCAGGACGATTGCCTTCGTGGCGCAATCGGCTAGCGCATTCGGATGTTAACCGAAAGTTCGATCCGTCCCGGGGCGGTGTGGCGCTTTTTTTCTTTGCGCTCATCGCTTTAGAGAAAAGTTTTGATGGGGGTAAGAGAGCAGCACGACCGCCTCCGTGGCGCAATTGGCTAGCGCGTTCGGCTGTTAACCGAAAGGTCGGAGGTTCGAGCCCTCCCGGGGGCGTTGTTTCGCTTCTTTTTTCTTTGCGCTCATAGGTTGATGGAATGTTCTGACGGTCGTGAGAGAGCAGGACAATTGCCTCCGTGGCGCAATCGGCTAGCGCATTCGGCTGTTAACCGAAAGTTTGGAGGTTCGAGCCTTCCCGGGTGGTGTGTCGTTTTTTATTCTTCGCGCTCATAGCTTTAGAGAAAAGTTTTGACGGTGGTAAGAGAGCAGCACGACTGCCTCCGTGGCGCAATCGGCTAGCGCGTTCGGCTGTTAACCGAAAGGTTGGAGGTTTGAGCCCTCCCGGGGGCGTTGTCTCGCTTCTTTTTTCTTTGCGCTGATAGCTTTGATGGAATGTTCTGACGGTCGTGATAGAGCAGGACGATTGCCTCCGTGGCGCAATCGGCTAGCGCGTTCGGCTGTTAACCGAAAGTTTGCAGGATCGAACCTTCCCGGGCAGTGTGTCGCTTTTTTTTTCTTTGCGCTCATAGCTTTAGAGGAAAGTTTTAACGGTGGTAAGAGAGCAGCACGACGGCCTCCGTGGCGCAATTGGCTAGCGCGTTCGGCTGTTAACCGAAAGGTTGGAGGTTCGAGCCCTCCCGGGGGCGTTGTCTCGCTTTTTTTCTTTGCGCTGATAGCTTTGATGGAATGTTCTGACGGTCGTGAGAGAGCGGGACGATTGCCTCCGTGGCGCAATCGGCTAGCGCGTTCGGCTGTTAACCGAAAGGTTGGAGGTTCGAGCCCTCCCGGGGGCGTTGTCTCGCTTCTTATTTCTTTGCGCTAATAGCTTTGATTGAATGTTCTGACGGTGGTGAGAGAGCAGCACGATTGCCTCCGTGGCGCAATCGGCTCGCGCATTCGGCTGTTAACCAAAAGTTTGGAGGTTTGAGCGATCCCGGTGGCGGTGTATCGCTATTTTTTTTTCTTTGCGCTGATAGCATTGAAAAAAAGTTCTGACGGTGGTAAGAGCGCAGCACGATTGACTCCGTGGCGCACCGATCGGCTGCGTTCCAAAATGCTCTCTGCTGGTAACAGCGTTTCGGCCAAAGGCCGAGGATCATCGACTCCGTTTCATGATGAAGACTCAAGCTATAAAGTCGTCCTGCCACGTCTTCCAACCGGTAACGATGTTTTGAATTCCGTTTTCCTTCATGCCGACTTGAGTGGTAGGCCGTACTGTGCCCCTGACTTCCGTGACGCGCTGCTTAAAGTGGTGAGCACAGCGGACATTATTGGAGTTGGCCAGTATAAATGAGCCATGTATGGATGGTTACGTGTGCAAACAGCATGGCGAAACAGAAGCTCGTTACTTGTGGTGAGCTCCGTGTAAAAGGGCTGAAGTGCATGGTGCTAGATCCGGAGACCAAGAATATTAGGCTGAAACTACTTTGGCTTCCGCCTCATCTTGAATCACGACGTCTTGAAGAGGCGTTCCAAGCTTACGGCGTTGTGAAGTCCGTTGAAAGAGATGCATGGAGATGTGCAGGAATGAAACAATGGATGACAACAAATAGAGACGTTGCCTTGGAGCTCAAGGACACCATCACTGTGAGCTCAATACCACACCTTATGTCAATTTATGGCCACCAATGCCTCGTACTTATTCCCGGTAGGCCTCCACTGTGTCTTCGGTGCAAGCGAGTGGGGCATGTACGACGACAGTGCAAAACACCGAGGTGCTTGCAATGCCAGCGTTTTGGTCACTCGTCGGATGCCTGCGTGTCGACTTATGCCAACAAACTCCGTTCTGGCCAAGGGACAGAAGACCAACGTCTCGATCATCTTATGGATGTCACTGAGGTAGTTGATGCGACAGGAGAAGCAGCGGGAGGAGCAGAAGGTGCCTTAAAGGAAGCGGAACACTTGACCATGGATACCCTTGGCACGCAAAATAACACCGCTAACGACGCCAGTGAAAGCATAAATGAATGCAATGCTGCTGACGAACACCGCTTGGAAGGCCTTAAGGACAAGCCTCCTGACAATGAGGAACAAGAAGGAATGGATTGCAGTCAGACAAGGAAGCGTCAGGCATCGGTCACCGATGAAGCAACAACGAGTGCGCCAGACACGACAGAGCAAGTGTCTTCGTGTGGTCCACGTGTAACCTTCCTTGGGGACCGAGAGACGCGCCGCCTATGCCAGAGTCCTGAGGAAAGTGCTCCTAAAAAGTGCAAAGGAGGTAAAGCCACAGGTTGGCCTGTGGCTAAAGGTGACCTACAAAAGTAGTAAGATATCAAAATGGCTACCGCGCTAACGTTTCCCATGTGTGTAGCGACACTCAACGTACGTGGCTTGAGGAATGTAAGGCGTCAGTGGCAGTTGCGCCACGTGCTTGAGCAGTACAACATAGATGTACTTGCAGTGCAAGAGACTAAGATTTCCGCTGCTCACGACGCCGATCTTGCACTGGAAGTTTTCCGTGATTACAATTTATACATCAGCCCAGCACGTGGTGCATCCGCTAGATGCTTTTTATTATTAGAAAGCACTTGAATCATATTTTGACGTCACCACATGTTGATGGGGAAAGGACGCCTCATTTGTTGCGACTTATCTTTTCATTCCCATAATTGGAGGTTTATCTGTGTCTATGCTCCCTCCAAAGTGAATGGAAGGAATTCTTTTTTCCTTTCTTTAACTTCGCTACTAAACACTGACAGAACTTTGGTAGTTTTTGGAGACTTTAGTTGTGTTTGTGACGCTAGAGATCATTCATATATAACAAATCGTTATGGTGCAAGTGCAGCCTTATTGCAGAAACTATTGAATGACCACAATTTAATAGATGTGGGAGCGCATGCACCTTCCTCGGTGAGGTTCACGCACTTTCAAGGCATCTCTCATGCTCGGCTTGACCGTGTATATGTATCTCTAAGCTTATGGTCTCACATTCATAATTATGCTGTAAAGCCCATATTTTTTACAGACCATTGCTTGGTCACTGTTTCTTGGGGTCCTAAAAATTTTCGTAAAACCCCTCTAAACTGGGACCTATGGAAGCCTAACGTACAGTTGTTGCGCGAATATTGTTTTGTTAAAATAGTGAAAAAATCGGTACAAGAGGTAAAACGGTGTCGACAGCTACCAATTTTCGCTCAATGGGAAAGGTTCAAAGAAAGAGTCAAGTATCAGGCAATTAGTATTTCATGCGAAATAGCGCAAAGAAAAAAAGCTGAAAAGCGCTATCTTTATGATTTACTTCATAAGCTCCATACTTTTGAAAGTGAACAGCCGGGATTGTACGGGGACGAGATAAATGTGATTCGAGCACAGATACAAAAACATGATACAGATTTATACAGAGGAGCTAAGATTCGTTCCCGTGTTACCATTTCACTGAAGAGGAACCCACTAAAAAATCCCTTGGGGATGAAAAGAGATATGCACTTTCTAAACAGATACTGCAAATTGAGTCGCGGGGTTCCCTTTGCACAGAGACACGTGAAATAAGAGCTGCATTTGAAGATTATTACAAATGTTTGTTCACCGCGGCTGAGCTTCAGGAGAATTTTGAAGAAGAAGCTAACCACTTCATTGCCCTTGTGCCTCAGTTACAAGATGATGACAGACTCCCTGTAGAAGGGCCAATAACCAGAGAGGAAATTAGATTTGCAATAACAACGTTGCAGAAAAACAAAACTCCTGGCCCAGATGGCCTTAGTGGCGAATTTTACATAGCTTTTCAGGAACTTCTGATACCTTTCCTTGAGCAACTTTTTAAAGATGCTTTTAACCGTGTTGAACTTCCTCCTTCTTTCTATCAGAGCCATACAACATTAATCCCAAAAAGTGCTGATCCTAACCTATTAAAGAGAGTTAACGAATACAGGCCTATATCGTTATGTAACGTTGACTACAAAATATTTGCTAAATTGTTGACAAATCGGCTACAGACAGTGATTACTAAATGTGTAGGTGACCACCAAACATGTGGAATTCGTGGTCGCTCTATACAGACAAACATTCATATTGCACGTTCAGTTCTTGATTGTATAGATGGTAGCATGGACCAAGTAGCCCTCCTTGAAATAGACCTTGCAAAAGCATTTCATAAGGTACAGCATGTTTTTTTGTTCCGGCTCCTGAGGCACCTGCAGTTGGGTGATGTACTATACAATGGTATCTCACTCTGTTATAAGGAGTGCACAACTAGGCTAATTGTAAATCGCACACTTTCCAATATAATAGAGTTAAATTCATCTGTACGTCAGGGATGTCCGCTGTCACCTTTGCTTTTTGCAATTTATTTGGAACCATTATGTTTAAGTGTGCTTCTAAAGTCCAGCATAAGAGGCTACCGATATGATGCTGAGGAAGTTAAAGTTCTAGCTTATGCAGATCACATTGCCTTCTTTTGCGCTGATAAACCCAGCGTTCAAGAAGCAGTCAACACTACTTTACGTTTCTGTGAAGTCGCTGGCGCCAGCATAAATTTTGATAAAAGTAGTGGATTCTGGCTAGGCATGTGGGCTATAACTCCTTCGGTCTTCGCAAATAATCATTGGAATGCGACTCCTATGAAATACCTCGGTGTGCCTCTCGATAACTATCGTAACAGCGGCCCACACTGGACAGCTGCGATAACTATGATCCGCCGAAAGGTGGCAACATGGCACGGACGGGAGCTTTCCATTTTTGCCAGAGCGAAAGCGTGCAATATATTCCTCGTATCGAAGCTTATTTATATTCTGCAGGTGTTGCCTTGCTCTCGGGTACACATTCAAGCCTTTCATAGGATATTTGCCTGCTTTATTTGGAGCTCTTCCTGGGAACCCATGAGAAGAGACAATCTTTTTCTTCCACTCGAAAAGGGTGGCCTCGGCCTTGTGCATTTGTTCGTGCGACAGTTGGTGTTGCGATTTTTCTACCTCAAGGATGTGTGCCACCCATTTCTATTAGCGGTTCTTCGTAACCGTCTTTGTTACCACCTTCCTTTTATTCATGTCACAACAAGCGTTGCTAAGGAATTGCCGTTGCGGGGATTCCTAAAAGAAATTGTTGATACTGTCAGTTTTTTGAAAGCCAGGTTTACCTTAGAGTATTTGTATACTATTGACACAACAAATTTAACCGCTGCACTTGTGAATAACCTTTTCCCCGAACCTGTCTATCGAAAGCCATATTCGCTTCTGTCTGGTCACGATGTATTATTTCGTGTACGTAGAATGTGTATATCTCCTTCAGCGAAAACATTTTTCTTTAAACTGCACACTTCCACGCTGCCAGTGAAAACGTGGCTGAATGAAAAATCAATATACGTACCCTGGACAGTGAATTGTAGACTCTGCAACCAACCAGAGACTATAGAGCATTGTTTTATTCATTGTCGTGATGCTTTTTATTTTTGGGACATTCTAAAAAGGAACGTTAAGAAAAGAACTTCCTATCACAGCCCATGGTATTAGGTTCCTTCCGTTCAAAAAGAGTCTGACTGATAGTACTCCTTACGACTTGTTTATGTTGTTGGGACTTTATACATTATGGAAAAGTCGCATGATCGATAGACCGCCGAGCCACCACGGTCGACGAGATCTGTCTTCCGAGAAGCAGCTGCTCAAGTGCGCAGTGTTGTCGAGACTTTTGACCCCGTTCCGGAGTGGCTTACCGTTCTTGACGCTTGTGTGTGTTTGTCTGACTTCTGATGAAGTATGTTCTGTGTACTTTACTGGTGATAATGTCATTCATTAAAGAAAAAAAATTGCCTCCGTGGCGCAATCGGCTAGCGCATTCGGCTGTTAACCGAAAGGTTGGAGGTACGAGCCCTCCCGGGGTCGAGGTGTCGCTTTTTTTTCTTTGTGCTCATAGCTTTAGAGAAAAGTTTTTATGGTGGAAAGAGAGCAGAACGACTGCCTCCTTGGCGCAATTGGCTAGCACGTTCGGGCTGTTAATCGAAAGGTTGGAGGTTCGAGCCCTCCCTGGGGCGTTGTCTCGCTTCTTTTTTCTTTGCGCTGATAGCTTTGATGGAAATGTTCTGACGGTCGTGGAGAGCAGGACGATTGCCTCCGTGGCGCAATCGGCTAGCGCATTCGGCTGTCAACCGAAAGGTTGGAGGTTAGAGCCCTCCCGGTAACGGTGTGTCGCTATTTTTTTCTTTCCGCTGATAGCATTGAAAAAAAGTTCTGACGGTGGTAAGAGAGCAGCACGATTGCCTCCGTGGCGCAAATTGGCTAGCACGTTCGGCTGTTAACCGAAAGGTTTGGAGGTTCGAGCCCTCCCGGGTGGTGTGTCGCTTTTTTTCTTTGCGCTCATAGCTTTAGCGAAAAGTTATGACGGTGGTAAGAGAGCAGCACGATTGCCTCCATGGCACAATCGGCTAGCTCGTTGGGCTGTTAACCGAAAGGTTGGAGGTTCGAACCCTCCCAGGGTCGAGGCGGTCGCTTTTTTATCTTTGTGCTCATAGCTTTAGAGAAAAGTTTGATGGTGGTAAGAGAGCAGCACGACTGCCTCCGTGGCGCAATTGGCTACCGCGTTCGGCTGTTTAACCGAAAGGTTGGAGGTTCGAGCCCTCCCGGGGGCGTTGTCTCGCTTCTTTTTTCTTTGCGCTGATAGGTTGATGGAATATTCTGACAGTCGTGAGAGAGCAGGACAATTGCCTCCGTGGCGCAATCGGCTAGCGCATTCGGCTGTTAACCGAAAGTTTGGAGGTTCGAGCCTTCCCGGGGTGGTGTGTCGCTTTTTTTTCTTCGCGCTCATAGCTTTAGAGAAAAGTTTTGACGGTGGTAAGAGAGCAGCACGACTGCCTCCGTGGCGCAATCGGCTAGCGCGTTCGGCTGTTAACCGAAAGGTTGGAGGTTCGAGCCCTCCCGGGGGCGTTGTCTCGCTACTTTTTCTTTGCGCTGATAGGTTGATGGAATGTTCTCACGGTCGTGAGAGAGCAGGACGATTGCCTCCATGGCGCGATCGGCTAGCGCATTCGGATGTTGACCGAAAGTTTGGAGGTTCGAACCTTCCCGGGGCGGTCTGTAAGTTTTTTTCTTTGCGCTCATCGCTTTAGAGAAAAGTTTTGATGGTGGTAAGAGAGCAGCACGACCGCCTCCGTGACGCAATTGGCTAGCGCGTTCGGCTGTTAACCGAAAGGTTGGAGGTTCGAGCCCTCCCGGGGGCGTTGTCTCGCTTCTTTTTTTTGCGCTGATAGGCTTTGATGGAATATTCTGACGGTCGTGAGAGAACAGGATGATTGCCTCCGTGGCGCAATCGGCTAGCGCGTTCGGCTGTTAACCGAAAGGGTTGAGGTACGAGCCCTCCAGGGGTGGTGTGTCGCTTTTTTTTTACTTTGCGCTCATAGCTTTAGAGAAAAGTTATGGCGGTGGTAAGAGAGCAGCACGATTGCCTCCGTGGCGCAATCGGCTAGCTCGTTGGGCTGTTAACCGAAAGTTTGGAGGTTCGAGCCCTCCCGGGGGCGTTGTCTCGCTTCTTTTTTTTTTGCGCTGATAGCTTTGATGGAATATTCTGACGGTCGTGAGAGAACAGGATGATTGCCTCCGTGGCGCAATCGGCTAGCGCGTTCGGCTGTTAACCGAAAGGTTGGATGTTCGAGCCCTCCCGGGGGCGTTGTCTCGCTTCTTTTTTCTTTGCGCTGATAGCTTTGATGGAATGTTCTGACGGTCGTGAGAGAGCAGAATGATTAGCTTCGCGGCGCAATCGGCTAGCGCATGCGGCTGTTAACCGAAATGTTGGAGGTTCGAGTGCTCCCGGGGCGGTGTGTCGCTTTTTTTTGTTTGCGCTCATAGCTTTAGAGAAAAGTTTTGACGGTGGTAAGAGAGCAGCACGACTGCCTCCGTGGCGCAATCGGCTAGCGCATTCGGCTGTCAACCGAAAGGTTGGAGGTTAGAGCCCTCCCGGGGCGGTGTGTCGCTTTTTTTTCTTTGCGCTCATAGCTTTAGAGAAAAGTTTTGACGGTAGGAAGAGAGCAGCACGACTGCCTCCGTGGCGCAATTGGCTAGCGCATTCGGCTGTCAACCGAAAGATTGGAGGTTAGAGCCCTCCCGGTGGCGGTGTGTCGCTATTTTTTTCTTTCCGCTGATAGCAGTGAAAAAAGTTCTGACGGTGATAAGAGAGCAGCACGATTGCCTCCGTGGCGCAATTGGCTAGCTCGTTGGGCTGTTACTCGAAAGGTTGCATGTTCGAGCCGTCCCGGGGGCGTTGTCTCGCTTCTTTTTTCTTTGCGCTGATAGCTTTGATGGAATATTCTGACGGTCGTGAGAGAGCAGGACGATTGCCTCCGTGGCGCAATCGGCTAGCGCATTCGGATGTTAACCGAAAGTTGGAACCATCCCGGGGCGGTGTGGCGCTTTTTTTCTTTGCGCTCATCGCTTTAGAGAAGTTTTGATGGTGGTAAGAGAGCAGCACGACCGCCTCCGTGGCGCAATTGGCTAGCGCGTTCGGCTGTTAACCGAAAGGTCGGAGATTCGAGCCCTCCCGGGGGCGTTGTTTCGCTTCTTTTTTCTTTGCGCTCATAGGTTGATGGAATGTTCTGACGGTCGTGAGAGAGCAGGACAATTGCCTCCGTGGCGCAATCGGCTAGCGCATTCGGCTCTTAACCGAAAGTTTGGAGGTTCGAGCCTTCCCGGGTGTCACACATGTCCCGTTAAAAATGGAGGCGATCGCCGGGCTAATTCCAAGAGCCGAAGTATCGGCCCCCCGAACCGCACCACGAAAGCGTGGACAATTTAGAAGTGGTCCTTTTTTTTTGGCGCGCCAGCGGACGCCGGCTGTGGCCCAAAGAACAAGTCAGAGCCGAGAGTTGATAAACAAACAAATTATATTCTCAATACGTTGGCAGATCGAAAATAATACACAAAAATGCACACTCCACAATAGTTGCATACAATATGTCACCAATCAAACCAATCAATCAACGTACTACACAATACAATCAGCCACACTTGAAACAACGGACACAGACAACAATACGCACTACAATGCAGTTGCATGCATTTAACAACCAAGACACTTAAGGACTAAAGAGTTAGAAAACCTGTTCAGTCCAAAGTCCTTGGGACAAAAGTCTGAATGATACTCTTCCAAGAATCACTCACTCAAAGTCCAGCGTTGTTGTTCCGCAGCTCTCGAAGTTTCTCTTCCAGGAAACCTCGCCGACTTCAATTGGCCACTCTCCAAGCTTCAAACTTCTTCGCTGGAAACACGTCGGCTTCACACTCGCAGCTGCTGCCACGGGTCTTCGCTCGATAGCGGTAAACACACGCTCTTGCCTGTAGCTCGAGCCTTCACCCACTGGTGGAAATCTTCTTCATCTCCGGCTTCGTCCCTACGGACCAAAAACCTTCGCCGACTACACGGCGGAATCCCTACGCAATCTGGCGCTCACTTCCGTCTCCTCCTTCGCGGTCTCTTGCGCCGCAGCTTCCCCTTGGGCTCTAGTGAGGTCCGTCACGGTATGCTCCTCCACTGTATCTCGCGGCCGCTGTGTTGGCGAGGGCTCTATCTTCGGGTCTTCTCCCAAACATTCTGGATCACTTGGCCCTCGCGCCCCGTCGATGTTTCCGATGACAAGGTCATACAGGGGGGTCGTCATGCATAAAGCAGTAACCTTTTCGCTGAAGTACGGGGTTTCAACCTCAATTTCTGCTTCGGGAAGCATCCGAACTGTACGGTCAATTAAGCAAACTGGTTTCGTTTTCCCTGTTAACTCCCTTTCCCGTACCAAATCTCTCCGCACGATAACAGTGGAGCTAACGGTATCTCTTAACACCGTAATCTTTTTGTCCGCAACTTTTCCAGGCAGCGTTGGCATTCCTTTCGTAACACCGGTTGGCTGTTTTGACATGACAGCACGCACAATAGGAATTTTATCCCCATTTTTCAATTCTGCGAATCCGTCGGTGACGGCATTATTATGGGATTTCGGTGCTGCTTGCACACAGGATACCTGGTGAGTTTGACTCGCTCCGTTTCGACATGCATCTGCTTTGTGTCCAGTCTGACCACACTTAAAACATTTCACTACCGTAGGGCTCGTAAAGATCGTTCGACAGTTTTTTCGCACGATGACCCACTCGGTTACACAGAAAACATCGCTGAATGCTCTCTAGTGCACGCTTCTTTTCTTCGGGAGCCAATTTCTTCGAATCATCGGGACACTCCTTCTTGACTTTGGCCAAATTAGTGCCACCTTGCGCTTCCAAGAATTGATCAGCTAATTCAAGCATGTCTTCAAATGACTTAGCTCTCCTCTCTTTCAAGTACAGCGACAGGCTTGGGTGGCAACTAGTAAGAAATTGTTCTCTAATTAGGAGCTCTCTAAGCTCATCGTACTCCTGTGCTGTCCCTGAAAGTTCAATCCATCTGTCCAAATAATGGCAAAGTCGGGCGGCATACTGCGTAGCCGTCTCCCTGTCAGCTGGCTTTCCTGTCCGAAATCTGTCCCGGAATCCTTCCACAGTGAATCTAAATCGCTTCAACAAAGCAGCTTTCACCTTTGCGTAGTTGGCTGCATCGGTCGGCGTCAGCCTACCGTACACACTGAGCGCTTCACCACTCAAGCAGGTACTCAAAGCAGTTGCCCATTGCTGTTCCGGCCAATTCTGGCTCCTCGCAATCGTCTCAAATCTGTGGAGGTACGCGTCTAGGTAGTCCTTCCTTTCATCAAACGCTACGAGCAGCTTGCTTGGGTTCAAGCGGAAGCCGTGATCTTCCCGTTCGCTGCTTTCAACTCTAGCTTGGACAGGAGTTTCACTTCGCTGTTGCAAACGGAGCCGCTCGAGTTCCATCTCGTGCTGTCGCTGCCGTTCCCTTTCCTCTCTTTCTTCTTTCGCCCTCTCAGCTGCCAGTCTTTCTTTCTCCAGCTCCAACTTCAATTGCAGCTCTCTTTCTTCTTTCAGCTTCCGCTCTTTTGCCTCTCTTTCTTCTTTCAGCTGTCGCTCCTTTGCTTCTCTTTCTTCTCTCGCCCTTTCAGCTGCCAACCTCTCTCTCTCCAACTCAGCTTCTTTTTCCGCTTTGGCTCTTTCGACCGCCAGCTTTTCCCTTTCCAGCTCAGCTGCCTTTTCCTCTTTGAGCCTCTCTTTTTCTTCTTTTTCCCTCTGGGTGACCCACTTTCGTAGTTCGGCGCCAGAAAGACCCATCTTCTCACCCAGAGCAACTAACTTTTCGGGATCCATGGTGTCTCGCAACTCTCAAATAAAAACTTGCCGCGTGCAAAAAGTATCTGCCTAAATCAGTCTATCGGAACACTCCCCTACACTCGTTAACGAGAACACTGAACAGCACACAAAATCGTTCCGATAGCACTATCAACAACTCGAGGCTCTTTCTCACTACTTTGGACACACTGTGCACCAAAAGGTCCTGTATCGCGGACGCCAGATTAATTGTCACACATGTCCCGTTAAATAGGGAGGCGATCGCTGGGCTAATTCCAAGAGCCGAAGTATCGGCCCCCCGAACCGCACCACGAAAGCGTGGACAATTTAGAATTGGTCCTTTTTTTTGGCGCGCCAGCGGACGCCGGCTGTGGCCCAAAGAACAAGTCAGAGCCGAGAGTTGATAAACAAACAAATTATATTCTCAATATTGGCAGATCAAAAATAATACACAAAAATGCACACTCCACAATAGTTGCATACAATATGTCACCAATCAAACCAATCAATCAACGTACTACACAATACAATCAGCCACACTTGAAACAACGGACACAGACAACAATACGCACTACAATGCAGTCGCATGCATTTAACAACCAAGACACTTAAGGACTAAAGAGTTAGAAAACCTGTTCAGTCCAAAGTCCTTGGGACAAAAGTCTGAATGATACTCTTCCGAGAATCACTCACTTAAAGTTCAGCGTTGTTGTCGTTCCGCAGCTCTCGAAGTTTCTCTTCCAGGAAACCTCGCCGACTTCAATTGGCCACTCTCCAAGCTTCAAACTTCTTCGCTGGAAACACGTCGGCTTCACACTCGCAGCTGTTGCCACGGGTTTTCGCTCGATAGCGGTAAACACCCACTCTTGCCGGTAGCTCGAGTCGTCACCCCTCAGGTGGAAATCCTCTTCATCTCCGGCTTCGTCCCTACGGACCAAAAACCTTCCCCGACTACACGGCGGAATCCCTACGCACGCTGGCGCTCACTTCCGTCTCCTCCTGCTTTCTCGTCTCGGCCGCTCGATTAAATACCTTCCGCGCCACCTTCCAGAAATTTCTCGTCATTTCGTCGGCGCGATACGCAGTGAAGGCTGGGGAGA
The DNA here is from genome assembly GCA_013436015.1 of Rhipicephalus annulatus. NCBI lineage: Eukaryota > Metazoa > Arthropoda > Arachnida > Ixodida > Ixodidae > Rhipicephalus > Rhipicephalus annulatus. The sequence continues at coordinate 23,508 of WOVY01013876.1, read as the reverse complement.
GGCGAGACGGTTTGTCTGCCCTCCGCGTCGGATGACTCAGCTCGGCGTGGCCACGCCTCCTTCGTTCTAGAAATATCGCGGGCTTGCTGGGCCGCCGATGTGAGGTGAGGAGGTTCGTCTGCGAAGCCATGCTTCTGCGGGGAGAGCGCGTGCCCGGGGAGCCTTGGATGTTTTTTTTTTTCTTTTAACCTCGCGGCGTTTCTCCCGCCCGTTGTCACAAGAATTTGGCAGCGCGCTCATTTTTAGCGCTCGTTCTGTGACACCGGGGTGGTGTGTCGCTTTTTTTTCTTCGCGCTCATAGCTTTAGAGAAAAGTTTTGACGGTGGTAAGAGAGCCGCACGACTGCCTCCGTGGCGCAATCGGCTAGCGCGTTCGGCTGTTAACCGAAAGGTTGGAGGTTCGAGCCCTCCCGGGGGCGTTGTCTCGCTTCTTTTTTTGCGCTGACAGCTTTGACGGAATGTTCTGACGGTCGTGAGAGAGCAGGATGATTGCCTCCGTGGCGCAATCGGCTAGCGCATTCGGGTGTTAACCGAAAGGTTGGAGGTTCGAGCCCTCCCGGGGTGGTGTGTCGCTTTTTTTTCTTCGCGCACATAGCTTTAGAGAAAAGTTTTGACGGTGGTAAAAGAGCAGCACGACTGCCTCCGTGGCGCAATCGGCTAGCGCGTTCGGCTGTTAACCGAAAGGTTGGAGGTTCGAGCCCTCCCGGAGGCGTTGTCTCGCTTCTTTTTTTTGCGCTGATAGCTTTGATGGAATGTTCTGACGGTCGTGAGAGAGCAGGACGATTGCCTCCGTGGCGCAATCGGCTAGCGCGTTCGGCTGTTAACCGAAAGGTTCTAGGTTCGAGCCCTCCGGGGGGCGTTGTCTCACTTCTTTTTTCTTTGCGCTGATAGCTTTGATGGAATGTTCTGACGGTCATAAGAGAGCAGGACGATTGCCTCCATGGCGCAATCGGCTAGCGCATTCGGCTGTTAACCAAAAGTTTGCAGGATCGAACCCTCCCGGGCAGTGTGTCGCTTTTTTTTTCTTTGCGCTCATAGCTTTAGAGGAAAGTTTTAACGGTGGTAAGAGAGCAGCACGACTGCCTCCGTGGCGCAATTGGCTAGCGCGTTCGGCTGTTAACCGAAAGGTTGGAGGTTCGAGCCCTCCCGGGGGCGTTGTCTCGCTTGTTTTTTCTTTGCGCTGATAGCTTTGATGGAATGTTCTGACGGTCGTGAGAGAGCGGGACGATTGCCTCCGTGGCGCAATCGGCTGGCGCGTTCGGCTGTTAACCGAAAGGTTGGAGGTTCGAGCCCTCCCGGGGGCGTTGTCTCGCTTCTTATTTCTTTGCGCTAATAGCTTTGATTGAATGTTCTGACGGTGGTGAGAGAGCAGCACGATTGCCTCCGTGGCGCAATCGGCTCGCGCATTCGGCTGTTAACCAAAAGTTTGGAGGTTCGAGCGATCCCGGTGGCGGTGTATCGCTATTTTTTTCTTTGCGCTGATAGCATTGAAAAAAAGTTCTGACGGTGGTAAGAGCGCAGCACGATTGACTCCGTGGCGCACCGATCGGCTGCGTTCCAAAATGCTCTCTGCTGGTAACAGCGTATCGGCCAAAGGCCGAGGATCATCGACTCCGTTTCATGATGAAGACTGAAGCTATAAAGTCGTCCTGCCACGTCTTCCAACCGGTAACGATGTTTTGAATTCCGTTTTCCTTCATGCCGACTTGAGTGGTAGGCCGTACTGTGCCCCTGACTTCCGTGACGCGCTGCTTAAAGTGGTGAGCACAGCGGACATTATTGGAGTTGGCCAGTATCAAATGAGCCATGTATGGATGGTTACGTGTGCAAACAGCATGGCGGAACAGAAACTCGTTACTTGTGGTGAGCTCCGTGAAAAAAGGGCTGAAGTGCATGGTGCTAGATCCGGAGACCAAGAATATTACGCTGAAACTACTTTGGCTTCCGCCTCATCTTGAATCACGACGTGTTGAAGAGGCGTTCCAAGCTTACGGCGTTGTGAAGTCCGTTGAAAGAGAGGCATGTAGATGTGCAGGAATCGAACAATGGATGACAACAAATAGAGACGTTGCCTTGGAGCTCAAGGACACCATCACTGTGAGCTCAATACCACACCTTATGTCAATTTATGGCCACCAATGCCTCGTACTTATTCCCGGTAGGCCTCCACTGTGTCTTCGGTGCAAGCGAGTGGGGCATGTACGACGACAGTGCAAAAAACCGAGGTGCTTGCAATGCCAGCGTTTTGGTCACTCGTCGGATGCCTGCGTGTCGACTTATGCCAACAAACTCCGTTCTGGCCAAGGGACAGAAGACCAACGACTCGATCATCTTATGGATGTCACTGAGGTAGTTGATGCGACAGGAGAAGCAGCGGGAGGAGCAGAAGGTGCCTTGAAGGAAGCGGAACACTTGTCCATGGATACCCTTGGCACGCAAAATAACACCGCTAACGACGCCAGTGAAAGCATAAATGAATGCAATGCTGCTGACGAACACCGCTTGGAAGGCCTTAAGGACAAGCCTCCTGACAATGAGGAACAAGAAGGAATGGATTGCAGTCAGACAAGGAAGCGTCAGGCATCGGTCACCGATGAAGCAACAACGAGTGCGCCAGACACGACAGAGCAAGTGTCTTCGTGTGGTCCACGTGTAACCTTCCTTGGGGACCGAGAGACGCGCCGCCTATGCCAGAGTCCTGAGGAAAGTGCTCCTAAAAAGTGCAAAGGAGGTAAAGCCACAGGTTGGCCTGTGGCTAAAGGTGACCTACAAAAGTAGTAAGATATCAAAATGGCTACCGCGCTAACGTTTCCCATGAGTGTAGCGACACTCAACCTACGTGGTTGAGGAATGTAAGGCGTCAGCGGCAGTTGCGCCACGTGCTTGAGCAGTACAACATAGATGTACTTATAGTGCAAGAGACTAAGATTTCCGCTGCTCGTGACGCCGATCTTGCACTGGAAGTTTTCCGTGATTACAATTTATACATCAGCCCAGCACGTGGTGCATCCGCTAGATGCTTTTTATTAATTAGAAAGCACTTGAATCATATTTTGACGTCACTACATGTTGATGGGGAAGGACGCCTCATTTGTTGCGACTTATCTTTTCATTCCCATAATTGGAGGTTTATCTGTGTCTATGCTCCCTCCAAAGTGAATGAAAGGAATTCTTTTTTCCTTTCTTTAACTTCGCTACTAAACACTGACAGAACTTTGGTAGTTTTTGGAGACTTTAGTTGTGTTTGTGACGCTAGAGATCATTCATATATAACAAATCGTTATGATGCAAGTGCGGCCTTATTGCAGAAACTATTGAATGACCACAATTTAATAGATGTGGGAGCGCATGCACCGTCCTCGGTGAGGTTCACGCACTTTCAAGGCATCTCTCATGCTCGGCTTGACCGTGTATATGTATCTCTAAGCTTATGGTCTCACATTCATAATTATGCTGTAAAGCCCATATTTTTTACAGACCATTGCTTGGTCACTGTTTCTTGGGGTCCTAAAAATTCTCGTAAAACCCCTCTAAACTGGGACCTATGGAAGCTTAACGTACAGTTGTTGCGCGAAGATTGTTTTGTTAAAATAGTAAAAGAATCGGTACAAGAGGTAAAACGGTGTCGACAGCTACCAATTTTCGCTCAATGGGAAAGGTTCAAAGAAAGAGTCAAGTATCAGGCAATTAGTATTTCATGCGAAATAGCGCAAAGAAAAAAAGCTGAAAAGCGCTATCTTTATGATTTACTTCATAAGCTCCATACTTTTGAAAGTGAACAGCCGGGATTGTACGGGGACGAGATAAATGTGATTCGAGCACAGATACAAAAGCATGATACAGATTTATACAGAGGAGCTAAGATTCGTTCCCGTGTTACCCATTTCACTGAAGAGGAACCCACTAAAAAATCCCTTGGGGATGAAAAGAGATATGCACTTTCTAAACAGATACTGCAAATTGAGTCGCGGGGTTCCCTCTGCACAGAGACACGTGAAATAAGAGCTGCATTTGAAGATTATTACAAATGTTTGTTCACCGCGGCTGAGCTTCAGGAGAATTTTGAAGAAGAAGCTAACCACTTCATTGCCCTTGTGCCTCAGTTACAAGATGATGACAGACTCCCTGTAGAAGGGCCAATAACCAGAGAGGAAATTAGATTTGCAATAACAACGTTGCAGAAAAACAAAACTCCTGGCCCAGATGGCCTTAGTGGCGAACTTTACATAGCTTTTCAGGAACTTCTGATACCTTTCCTTCAGCAACTTTTTAAAGAGGCTTATAACCGTGGTGAACTTCCTCCTTCTTTCTATCAGAGCCATACAACATTAATCCCAAAAAGTGCTGATCCTAACGTATTAAAGAGAGTTAACGAATACAGGCCTATATCGTTATGTAACGTTGACTACAAAATATTTGCTAAATTGTTTACAAATCGGCTACAGACAGTGATTACTAAATGTGTAGGTGACCACCAAACATGTGGAATTCGTGGTCGCTCTATACAGACAAACATTCATATTGCACGTTCAGTTCTTGAGTGTATAGATGGTAGCATGGACCAAGTAGCCCTCCTTCAAATAGACCTTGCAAAAGCATTTGATAAGGTACAGCATGTTTTTTTGTTCCGGCTCCTGAGGCAACTGCAGTTGGGTGATGTACTATACAATGGTATCTCACTCTGTTATAAGAAGTGCACAACTAGGCTAATTGTAAATCGCACACTTTCCAATATAATAGAGTTAAATTCATCTGTACGTCAGGGATGTCCGCTGTCACCTTTGCTTTTTGCAATTTATTTGGAACCATTATGTTTAAGTGTGCTTCTAAAGTCCAGCATAAGAGGCTACCGATATGATGCTGAGGAAGTTAAAGTTCTAGCTTATGCAGATGACATTGCCTTCTTTTGCGCTGATAAACCCAGCGTTCAAGAAGCAGTCAACACTACTTTACGTTTCTGTGAAGTCGCTGGCGCCAGCATAAATTTTGATAAAAGTAGTGGATTCTGGCTAGGCATGTGGGCTACAACTCCTTCGGTCTTCGCAAATATTCATTGGAATGCGACTCCTATGAAATACCTCGGTGTGCCTCTCGATAACTATCGTAACAGCGGCCCACACTGGACCGCTGCGATAACTACGATCCGCCGAAAGGTGGCAACATGGCACGGACGGGAGCTTTCCATTTTTGCCAGAGCGAAAGCATGCAATATATTCCTCGTATCGAAGCTTATTTATATTCTGCAGGTGTTGCCTTGCTCTCGGGTACACATTCAAGCCTTTCATAGGATATTTGCCTGCTTTATTTGGAGCTCTTCCTGGGAACCCATGAGAAGAGACAATCTTTTTCTTCCACTCGAAAAGGGTGGCCTCGGCCTTGTGCATTTGTTCGTGCGACAGTTGGTGTTGCGATTTTTCGACCTCAAGGATGTGTGCCACCCATTTCTATTAGCGGTTCTTCGTAACCGTCTTTGTTACCACCTTCCTTTTATTCATGTCACAACAAGCGTTGCTAAGGAATTGCCGTTGCGGGGATTCCTAAAAAAATTGTTGATACTGTCAGTTTTTTGAAAGCCAGGTTTACCTTAGAGTATTTGTATACTATTGACAGAACAAATTTAACCGCTGCACTTGTGAATAACCTTTTCCCCGAACCTGTCTATCGAAAGCCATATTCGCTTCTGTCTGGTCACGATGTATTATTTCGTGTACGTAGAATGTGTATATCTCCTTCAGCGAAAACATTTTTCTTTAAACTGCACACTTCCACGCTGCCAGCGAAAACGTGGCTGAATGAAAAATCAATATACGTACCCTGGACAGTGAATTGTAGACTCTGCAACCAACCAGAGACTATAGAGCATTGTTTTATTCATTGTCGCGATGCTTTTTATTTTTGGGACATTCTAAAAAGAACGTTAAGAAAAGAACTTCCTATCACAGCCCATGGTATTACGTTCCTTCCGTTCAAAAAGAGTCTGACTGATAGTACTCCTTACGACTTGTTTATGTTGTTGGGACTTTATTCATTATGGAAAAGTCGCATGATCGATAGACCGCCGAGCCACCACGGTCGACGAGATCTGTCTTCCGAGAAGCAGCTGCTCAAGTGCGCAGTGTTGTCGAGACTTTTGACCCCGTTCCGGAGTGGCTTACCGTTCTTGACGCTTGTGTGTGTTTGTCTGACTTCTGATGAAGTATGTTCTGTGTACTTTACTGGTGATAATGTCATTCATTAAAGAAAAAAAATTGCCTCCGTGGCGCAATCGGCTAGCGCATTCGGCTGTTAACCGAAAGGTTGGAGGTTCGAGCCCTCCCGGGGTCGAGGTGTCGCTTTTTTTTCTTTGTGCTCATAGCTTTAGAGAAAAGTATTTATGGTGGTAAGAGAGCAGCACGACTGCCTCCTTGGCGCAATTGGCTAGCACGTTCGGCTGTTAACCGAAAGGTTGGAGGTTCGAGCCCTCCCTGGGGCGTTGTCTCGCTTCTTTTTCTTTGCGCTGATAGCTTTGATGGAATGTTCTGACGGTCGTGGAGAGCAGGACGATTGCCTCCGTGGCGCAATCGGCTAGCGCATTCGGCTGTTAACCGAAATTTTGGAGGTACGAGCCCTCCCGGGGTGGTGTGTCGCTTTTTTTTCTTTGCGCTCATAGCTTTAGAGAAAAGTTATGACGGTGGTAAAAGAGCAGCGCGATTGCCTCCGTGGTCAATCGGCTAGCTCGTTGGGCTGTTAACCGAAAGGTTGGAGGTTCGAGCCCTCCCGGGGGCGTTGTCCTGCTTCTTTTTCCTTTGCGCTGATAGGTTGATGGAATGTTCTGACGGTTGTGAGAGAGCAGGGCGATTGCCTCCGTGGCGCAATCGGCTAGCGCATTCAGATGTTAACCGAAAGTTTGGAGGTTCGAATCTTCCCGGGGCGGTGTGTCGCTTTTTTTTCTTTGCGCTCATAGCTTTAGAGAAAAGTTTTGATGGTGGTAAGAGAGCAGCACGACCGCCTCCGTGGCGCAATTGGCTAGTGCGTTCGGCTGTTAACCGAAAGGTTGGAGGTTCGAGCCCTCCCGGGGCCGTTGTCTCGCTTCTTTTTTCTTTGCGCTGATAGGTTGATGGAATGTTCTGACGGTCGTGAGAGAGCAGGACGATTGCCTCCGTGGCGAAATCGGCTAGCGCATTCGGATGTTAACCGAAAGTTTGGAGGTTCGAACCTTCCCGGGGCGGTGTGTCGCTTTTTTTCTTTGTGCTCATAGCTTTAGAGAAAAGTTTTCATGTTGGTAAGATAGCAGCACGACCGCCTCCGTGGCGCAATTGGCTAGCGCGTTCGGCTGTTAACCGAAAGGTTGGAGGTTCGAGCCTTCCCGGGGGCGTTGTCTCGCTTCTTTTTTTTGCGCTGATAAATTTGATGGAATATTCTGACGGTCGTGAGAGAACAGGATGATTGCCTCCGTGGCGCAATCCGCTGGCGCGTTCGGCTGTTAACCGAAAGGTTGGAGGTTCGAGCCCCCCCGGGGGCGTTGTCTCGCTTCTTTTTTCTTTGCGCTGATAGCTTTGATGGAATGTTCTGACGGTCGTGAGAGAGCAGGACGATTGCCTCCGTGGCGCAATCGGCTAGCGCATTCGGCTGTTAACCGAAATTTTGGAGGTACGAGCCCTCCCGGGGTGGTGTGTCGCTTTTTTTTACTTTGCGCTCATAGCTTTAGAGAAAAGTTATGACGGTGGTAAGAGAGCAGCACGACTGCCTCCGTGGCGCAATCGGCTAGCTCGTTGGGCTGTTAACCGAAAGGTTGGAAGTTCGAGCCCTCCCGGGGGCGTTGTCTCGCTTCTTTTTTTTGCGCTGATAGCTTTGATGGAATATTCTGACGGTCGTGAGAGAACAGGATGATTGCCTCCGTGGCGCAATCGGCTAGCGCATTCGGATGTTAACCGAAAGTTTGGAGGTACGAGCCCTCCCGGGGTGGTGTGTCGCTTTTTTTTACTTTGCGCTCATAGCTTTAGAGAAAAGTTATGACGGTGGTAAGAGAGCAGCACGACTGCCTCCTTGGCGCAATTGGCTAGCGCGTTCGGCTGTTAACCGAAAGGTTGGAGGTTCGAGCCCCCCCGGGGGCGTTGTCTCGCTTCTTTTTTCTTTGCGCTGATAGCTTTGATGGAATGTTCTGACGGTCGTGAGAGAGCAGGACGATTGCCTCCGTGGCGCAATCGGCTAGCGCATTCGGCTGTTAACCGAAATTTTGGAGGTTCGAGCCCTCCCGGGGTGGTGTGTCGCTTTTTTTTTACTTTGCGCTCATAGCTTTAGAGAAAAGTTATGACGGTGGTAAGAGAGCAGCACGATTGCCTCCGTGGCGCAATTGGCTAGCGCGTTCGGCTGTTATCCGAAAGGTTGGAGGTTCGAGCCCCGCCGGGGGCGTTGTCTCGCTTCTTTTTTCTTTGCGCTGATAGCTTTGATGGAATGTTCTGACGGTCGTGAGAGAGCAGGACGATTGCCTCCGTGGCGCAATCGGCTAGCGCATTCGGCTGTTAACCGAAATTTTGGAGGTACGAGCCCTCCCGGGGTGGTGTGTCGCTTTTTTTTTACTTTGCGCTCATAGCTTTAGAGAAAAGTTATGACGATGGTAAGAGAGCAGCACGACTGCCTCCTTGGCGCAATTGGCTAGCGCGTTCGGCTGTTAACCGAAAGGTTGGAGGTTCGAGCCCTCCCGGGGGCGTTGTGTCGCTTCTTTTTTCTTTGCGCTGATAGGTTGATGGAATATTCTGACGGTCGTGAGAGAGCAGGACGATTGCCTCCGTGGCGCAATCGGCTAGCGTATTCGGATGTTAACCGAAAGTTTGGAGGTTCGAACCCTCCCGGGGCGGTGTGGCGCTTTTTTTTCTTTGCGCTCATAGCTTTAGAGAAAAATTTTGACGGTGGTAAGAGAGCAGCATGACTGCCTCCGTGGCGCAATTGGCTACCGCGTTCGGCTGTTAACCGAAAGGTTGGAGGTTCGAGCCTCCCGGGGCGTTGTCTCGCTTCTTTTTTCATTGCGCTGATAGGTTGATGGAATGTTCTCACGGTCGTGAGAGAGCAGGACGATTGCATCCGTGGCGCAATCGGCTAGCGCATTCGGATGTTAACCGAAAGTTTGGAGGTTCGAACCCTCCCGTGGCGGTGTGGCGCTTTTTTTTCTTTGCGCTCATAGCTTTAGAGAAAAATTTTGACGGTGGTAAGAGAGCAGCATGACTGCCTCCGTGGCGCAATTGGCTACCGCGTTCGGCTGTTAACCGAAAGGTTGGAGGTTCGAGCCCTCCCGGGGGCGTTGTCTCGCTTCTTTTTTTTTTGCGCTGATAGGTTGATGGAATGTTCTCACGGTCGTGAGAGAGCAGGATGATTGCCTCCATGGCGCGATCGGCTAGCGCATTCGGATGTTAACCGAAAGTTTGGAGGTTCGAACCTTCCCGGGGCGGTCTGTCGCTTTTTTTCTTTGCGCTCATAGCTTTAGAGAAAAGTTTGATGGTGGTAAGAGAGCAGCCCGACTGCCTCCGTGGCGCAATTGGCTACCGCGTTCGGCTGTTAACCGAAAGGTTGGAGGTTCGAGCCCTCCCGGGGGCGTTGTCTCGCTTCTTTTTTCTTTGCGCTGATAGGTTGATGGAATATTCTGACGGTCGTGAGAGAGCAGGGCGATTGCCTCCGTGGCGCAATCGGCTAGCGCATTCGGATGTTAACCGAAAGTTTGGAGGTTCGAACCCTCCCGGGGCGGTGTGGCGCTTTTTTTTTCTTTGCGCTCATAGCTTTAGAGAAAACTTTTGACGGTGGTAAGAGAGCAGCATGACTGCCTCCGTGGCGCAATTGGCTACCGCGTTCGGCTGTTAACCGAAAGGTTGGAGGTTCGAGCCCTCCCGGGGGCGTTGTCTCGCTTCTTTTTTCTTTGCGCTGATAGGTTGATGGAATGTTCTCACGGTCGTGAGAGAGCAGGACGATTGCCTCCATGGCGCGATCGGCTAGCGCATTCGGATGTTAACCGAAAGTTTGCAGGTTCGAACCTTCCCGGGGCGGTCTGTCGCTTTTTTTCTTTGCGCTCATCGCTTTAGAGAAAAGTTTTGATGGTGGTAAGAGAGCAGCACGACCGCCTCCTTGGCGCAATTGGCTAGCACATTCGGCTGTTAACCGAAAGGTTGGAGGTTCGAGCCCTCCCTGGGGCGTTGTCTCGCTGCTTTTTCTTTGCGCTGATAGCTTTGATGGAATGTTCTGACGGTCGTGGAGAGCAGGACGATTGCCTCCGTGGCGCAATCGGCTAGCGCATTCGGCTGTTAACCGAAATTTTGGAGGTACGAGCCCTCCCGGGGTGGTGTGTCGCTTTTTTTTCTTTGCGCTCATAGCTTTAGAGAAAAGTTATGACGGTGGTAAGAGAGCAGCACGATTGCCTCCGTGGCGCAATCGGCTAGCTCGTTGGGCTGTTAACCGAAACGTTGGAGGTTCGAGCCCTCCCGGGGGCGTTGTCCTGCTTCTTTTTCCTTTGCGCTGATAGGTTGATGGAATGTTCTGACGGTTGTGAGAGAGCAGGGCGATTGCCTCCGTGGCGCAATCGGCTAGCGCATTCAGATGTTAACCGAAAGTTTGGAGGTTCGAATCTTCCCGGGGCGGTGTGTCGCTTTTTTTCTTTGCGCTCATAGCTTTAGAGAAAAGTTTTGATGGTGGTAAGAGAGCAGCACGACCGCCTCCGTGGCGCAATTGGCTAGCGCGTTCGGCTGTTAACCGAAAGGTTGGAGGTTCGAGCCCTCCCGGGGGCCGTTGTCTCGCTTCTTTTTTCTTTGCGCTGATAGGTTGATGGAATGTTCTGACGGTCGTGAGAGAGCAGGACGATTGCCTCCGTGGCGAAATCGGCTAGCGCATTCGGATGTTAACCGAAAGTTTGGAGGTTCGAACCTTCCCGGGGCGGTGTGTCGCTTTTTTTCTTTGTGCTCATAGCTTTAGAGAAAAGTTTTCATGTTGGTAAGAGAGCAGCACGACCGCCTCCGTGGCGCAATTGGCTAACGCGTTCGGCTGTTAACCGAAAGGTTGGAGGTTCGAGCCCTCCCGGGGGCGTTGTCTCGCTTCTTTTTTTTGCGCTGATAAATTTGATGGAACATTCTGACGGTCGTGAGAGAACAGGATGATTGCCTCCGTGGCGCAATCCGCTAGCGCGTTCGGCTGTTAACCGAAAGGTTGGAGGTTCGAGCCCCCCCGGGGGCGTTGTCTCGCTTCTTTTTTTCTTTGCGTTGATAGCTTTGATGGAATGTTCTGACGGTCGTGAGAGAGCAGGACGATTGCCTCCGTGGCGCAATCGGCTAGCGCATTCGGCTGTTAACCGAAATTTTGGAGGTACGAGCCCTCCCGGGGTGGTGTGTCGCTTTTTTTTTCTTTGCGCTCATAGCTTTAGAGAAAAGTTATGACGGTGGTAAGAGAGCAGCACGATTGCCTCCGTGGCGCAATCGGCTAGCTCGTTGGGCTGTTAACCGAAAGGTTGGAAGTTCGAGCCCTCCCGGGGACGTTGTGCTCGCTTCTTTTTTCTTTGCGCTGATAGCTTTGATGGAATGTTCTGACGGTCGTGAGAGAGCAGGACGATTGCCTCCGTGGCGCAATCGGCTAGCGCATTCGGACTGTTAACCGAAAGTTGGAGTACGAAGCCCTCCCGGGTGGTGTGTCGCGTTTTTTTACTTTGCGCTCATAGCTTTAGAGAAAAGTTATGACGGTGGTAAGAGAGCAGCACGACTGCCTCCGTGGCGCAATTCGGCTAGCGCGTTCGGGCTGTTAACCGAAAGGTTGGAGGTTCGAGCCCTCCCGGGGGCGTTGTCTCGCTTCTTTTTTCTTGCGCTGATAGCTTTGATGGAATATTCTGACGGTCGTGAGAGAGCAGGATGATTGGCCTCCGTGGCGCAATCGGCTAGCGCAGTCGGGATGTTAACCGAAATTTGGGGGAGGGTACGAGCCTCCCGGGTGGGTGTGTCGCTTTTTTTTACTTTGGCGCTCATAGCTTTAGAGAAAAAGTTATGACGGTGCTAAGGAGAGCAGCATGGGCGACTGCCTCCGTGGCGCAATCGTGCTAGCCGCGTTCGGCTGTTAACCGAAAGGTTGGAGGTTCGAGCCCTCCCGGGGGCGTTGTCTCGCTTCTTTTTTCTTTGCGCTGATAGGTTGATGGAATGTTCTCACGGTCGTGAGAGAGCAGGACGATTGCCTCCGTGGCGCAATCGGCTAGCGCATTCGGATGTTAACCGAAAGTTTGGAGGTTCGAACCCTCCCGGGGGCGGTGTGGCGCTTTTTTTTCTTTGCGCTCATAGCTTTAGAGAAAAATTTTGACGGTGGTAAGAGAGCAGCATGACTGCCTCCGTGGCGCAATTGGCTACCGCGTTCGGCTGTTAACCGAAAGGTTGGAGGTTCGAGCCCTCCCGGGGGCGTTGTCTCGCTTCTTTTTCTTTGCGCTGATAGGTTGATGGAATGTTCTGCACGGTCGTGAGAGAGCAGGATGATTGCCTCCAGTGGCGCAATCGGCTAGCGCATTCGGATGTTAACCGAAAGTTTGGAGGTTCGAACCTTCCCGGGGCGGTCTGTCGCTTTTTTTTCTTTGCGCTCATCGCTTTAGAGAAAAGTTTGATGGTGGTAAGAGAGCAGCACGACTGCCTCCGTGGCGCAATTGGCTAGCGCGTTCGGCTGTTAACCGAAAGGTTGCGAGGTTCGAGCCCTCCCGGGGGCGTTGTCTCGCTTCTTTTTTTTTTGCGCTGATAGCTTTGATGGAATATTCTGACGGTCGTGAGAGAGCAGGACGATTGCCTCCGTGGCGCAATCGGCTAGCGCATTCGGATGTTAACCGAAAGTTTGGAGGTTCGAACCTCCCGGGGCGGTCTGTCGCTTTTTTTCTTTGCGCTCATAGCTTTAGAGAAAAGTTTGATGGTGGTAAGAGAGCAGCCCGACTGCCTCCGTGGCGCAATTGGCTACCGCGTTCGGCTGTTAACCGAAAGGTTGGAGGTTCGAGCCCTCCCGAGGGCGTTGTCTCGCTTCTTTTTTCTTTGCGCTGATAGGTTGATGGAATATTCTGACGGTCGTGAGAGAGCAGGACTGATTGCCTCCGTGGCGCAATCGGCTAGCGCATTTGGCTGTTAACCGAAATTTTGGAGGTACGAGCCCTCCCGGGGTGGTGTGTCGCTTTTTTTTTACTTTGCGCTCATAGCTTTAGAGAAAAGTTATGACGGTGGTAAGAGAGCAGCGCGATTGCCTCCGTGGCGCAATCGGCTAGCTCGTTGGGCTGTTAACCGAAAGGTTGGAAGTTCGAGCCCTCCCGGGGACGTTGTGTCGCTTCTTTTTTCTTTGCGCTGATAGGTTGATGGAATATTCTGACGGTCGTGAGAGAGCAGGACGATTGCCTCCGTGGCGCAATCGGCTAGCGCATTCGGATGTTAAACGAAAGTTTGGAGGTTCGAGCCCTCCCGGGGTGGTGTGTCGCTTTTTTTTACTTTGCGCTCATAGCTTTAGAGAAAAGTTATGACGGTGGTAAGAGAGCAGCACGACTGCCTCCTTGGCGCAATTGGCTAGCGCGTTCGGCTGTTAACCGAAGGTTGGAGGTTCGAGCCCTCCCGGGGGCGTTGTCTCGCTTCTTTTTTTTTGCGCTGATAGCTTTGATGGAATATTCTGACGGTCGTGAGAGAGCAGCATGACTGCCTCCGTGGCGCAATTGGCTACCGCGTTCGGCTGTTAACCGAAAGGTTGGAGGATCGAGCCCTCCCGGGGGCGTTGTCTCGCTTCTTTTTTCTTTGCGCTGATAGGTTGATGGAATGTTCTCACGGTCGTGAGAGAGCAGGACGATTGCCTCCGTGGCGCAATCGGCTAGCGCATTCGGATGTTAACCGAAAGTTTGGAGGTTCGAACCCTCCCGGGGCGGTGTGGCGCTTTTTTTTCTTTGCGCTCATAGCTTTAGAGAAAAATTTTGACGGTGGTAAGAGAGCAGCATGACTGCCTCCGTGGCGCAATTGGCTACCGCGTTCGGCTGTTAACCGAAAGGTTGGAGGTTCGAGCCCTCCCGGGGGCGTTGTCTCGCTTCTTTTTTCTTTGCGCTGATAGGTTGATGGAATGTTCTCACTATCGTGAGAGAGCAGGACTGATTGCCTCCATGGCGCGATCGGCTAGCGCATTCGGATGTTAACCGAAAGTTTGGAGGTTCGAACCTTCCCGGGGCGGTCTGTCGGTTTTTTTCTTTGCGCTCATCGCTTTAGAGAAAAGTTTTGATGGTGGTAAGAGAGCAGCACGACCGCCTCCGTGGCGCAATTGGGCTAGCGCGTTCGGCTGTTAACCGAAAGGTTCGAGGTTCGAGCCCTCCCGGGGGCGTTGTCTCGCTTCTTTTTTTTGTTGCGCTGATAGCTTTGATGGAATATTCTGACGGTCGTGAGAGAGCAGGACGATTGCCTCCGTGGCGCAATCGGCTAGCGCATTCGGATGTTAACCGAAAGTTTGGAGGTTCGAACCTTCCCGGGGCGGTCTGTCGCTTTTTTTCTTTGCGCTCATAGCTTTAGAGAAAAGTTTGATGGTGGTAAGAGAGCAGCCCGACTGCCTCCGTGGCGCAATTGGCTACCGCGTTCGGCTGTTAACCGAAAGGTTGGAGGTTCGAGCCCTCCCGAAGGCGTTGTCTCGCTTCTTTTTTCTTTGCGCTGATAGGTTGATGGAATATTCTGACGGTCGTGAGAGAGCAGGGCGATTGCCTCCGTGGCGCAATCGGCTAGCGCATTCGGATGTTAACCGAAAGTTTGGAGGTTCGAACCTTCCTGGGGCGGTCTGTCGCTTTTTTTCTTTGCGCTCATCGCTTTAGAGAAAAGTTTTGATGGTGGTAAGAGAGCAGCACGACCGCCTCCGTGGCGCTATTGGCTAGCGCGTTCGGCTGTTAACCGAAAGGTTGGAGGTTCGAGCCCTCCCGGAGGCGTTGTCTCGCTTCTTTTTTTGCGCTGATAGCTTTGATGGAATATTCTGACGGTCGTGAGAGAACAGGATGATTGCCTCCGTGGCGCAATCGGCTAGCGCGTTCGGCTGTTAACCGAAAGGTTGGAGGTTCGAGCCCCCCCGGGAGCGTTGCCTCGCTTCTTTTTTCTTTGCGCTGATAGCTTTGATGGAATGTTCTGACGGTCGTGAGAGAGCAGGACGATTGCCTCCGTGGCGCAATCGGCTAGCGCATTCGGCTGTTAACCGAAATTTTGGAGGTACGAGCCTTCCCGGTGTGGTGTGTCGCTTTTTTTTACTTTGCGCTCATAGCTTTAGAGAAAAGTTATGACGGTGGTAAGAGAGCAGCACGATTGCCTCCGTGGCGCAATCGGCTAGCTCGTTG
Source organism: Rhipicephalus annulatus (assembly GCA_013436015.1). Classification (NCBI taxonomy): domain Eukaryota; kingdom Metazoa; phylum Arthropoda; class Arachnida; order Ixodida; family Ixodidae; genus Rhipicephalus; species Rhipicephalus annulatus. The sequence goes on along the minus strand of WOVY01013876.1, from coordinate 8,208 downwards.
GGCTGTTAACCGAAAGGTTGGAGGTTCGAGCGCTCCCAGGGGCGTTGTCTCGCTTCTTTTTTTTGCGCTGATAGCTTTGATGGAATATTCTGACGGTCGTGAGAGAACAGGATGATTGCCTCCGTGGCGCAATCGGCTAGCGCGTTCGGCTGTTAACCGAAAGGTTGGAGGTTCGAGCCCTCCCGGGGGCGTTGTCTCGCTTCTTTTTTCTTTGCGCTGATAGGTTGATGGAATGTTCTCACGGTCGTGAGAGAGCAGGACGATTGCCTCCGTGGCGCAATCGGCTAGCGCATTCGGATGTTAACCGAAAGTTTGGAGGTTCGAACCCTCCCGGGGCGGTGTGGCGCTTTTTTTTCTTTGTGCTCATAGCTTTAGAGAAAAATTTTGACGGTGGTAAGAGAGCAGCATGACTGCCTCCGTGGCGCAATTGGCTACCGCGTTCGGCTGTTAACCGAAAGGTTGGAGGTTCGAGCCCTCCCGGGGGCGTTGTCTCGCTTCTTTTTTCTTTGCGCTGATAGGTTGATGGAATGTTCTCACGGTCGTGAGAGAGCAGGACGATTGCCTCCATGGCGCGATCGGCTAGCGCATACGGATGTTAACCGAAAGTTTGGAGGTTCGAACCTTCCCGGGGCGGTCTGTCACTTTTTTTCTTTGCGCTCATCGCTTTAGAGAAAAGTTTTGATGGTGGTAAGAGAGCAGCACGACCGCCTCCGTGGCGCAATTGGCTAGCGCGTTCGGCTGTTAACCGAAAGGTTGGAGGTTCGAAACCTCCCGGGGGCGTTGTCTCGCTTCTTTTTTTGCACTGATAGCTTTGATGAAATGTTCTCACGGTCGTGAGAGAGCAGGACGATTGCCTCCATGGCGCGATCGGCTAGCGCATTCGGATGTTAACCGAAAGTTTGGAGGTTCGAACCTTCCCGGGGCGGTCTGTCGCTTTTTTTCTTTGCGCTCATAGCTTTAGAGAAAAGTTTGATGGTGGTAAGAGAGCAGCCCGACTGCCTCCGTGGCGCAATTGGCTACCGCGTTCGGCTGTTAACCGAAAGGTTGGAGGTTCGAGCCCTCCCGGGGGCGTTGTCTCGCTTCTTTTTTCTTTGCGCTGATAGGTTGATGGAATATTCTGACGGTCGTGAGAGAGCAGGGCGATTGCCTCCGTGGCGCAATCGGCTAGCGCATTCGGATGTTAACCGAAAGTTTGGAGGTTCGAACCCTCCCGGGGCGGTGTGGCGCTTTTTTTTTGCGCTCATAGCTTTAGAGAAAAATTTTGACGGTGGTAAGAGAGCAGCATGACTGCCTCCGTGGCGCAATTGGCTACCGCGTTCGGCTGTTAACCGAAAGGTTGGAGGTTCGAGCCCTCCCGGGGACGTTGTCTCGCTTCTTTTTTCTTTGCGCTGATAGGTTGATGGAATGTTCTCACGGTCATGAGAGAGCAGGACGATTGCCTCCATGGCGCGATCGGCTAGCGCATTCGGATGTTAACCGAAAGTTTGGAGGTTCGAACCTTCCCGGGGCGGTCTGTCGCTTTTTTTCTTTGCGCTCATTGCTTTAGAGAAAAGTTTTGATGGTGGTAAGAGAGCAGCACGACCGCCTCCGTGGCGCTATTGGCTAGCGCGTTCGGCTGTTAACCGAAAGGTTGGAGGTTCGAGCCCTCCCGGGGGCGTTGTCTCGCTTCTTTTTTTTGCGCTGATAGCTTTGATGGAATATTCTGACGGTCGTGAGAGAACAGGATGATTGCCTCCGTGGCGCAATCGGCAAGCGCGTTCGGCTGTTAACCGAAAGGTTGGAGGTTCGAGCCCCCCCGGGGGCGTTGTCTCGCTTCTTTTTTCTTTGCGCTGATAGCTTTGATGGAATGTTCTGACGGTCGTGAGAGAGCAGGACGATTGCCTCCGTGGCGCAATCGGCTAGCGCATTCGGCTGTTAACCGAAATTTTGGAGGTACGAGCCTTCCCGGGGTGGTGTGTCGCTTTTTTTTTACTTTGCGCTCATAGCTTTAGAGAAAAGTTATGACGGTGGTAAGAGAGCAGCACGATTGCCTCCGTGGCGCAATCGGCTAGCTCGTTGGGCTGTTAACCGAAAGGTTGGAGGTTCGAGCCCTCCCAGGGGCGTTATCTCGCTTCTTTTTTTTGCGCTGATAGCTTTGATGGAATATTCTGACGGTCGTGAGAGAACAGGATGATTGCCTCCGTGGCGCAATCGGCTAGCGCGTTCGGCTGTTAACCGAAAGGTTGGAGGTTCGAGCCCTCCCGTGGGCGTTGTCTCGCTTCTTTTTTCTTTGCGCTGATAGGTTGATGGAATGTTCTCACGGTCGTGAGAGAGCAGGACGATTGCCTTCGTGGCGCAATCGGCTAGCGCATTCGGATGTTAACCGAAAGTTTGGAGGTTCGAACCCTCCCGGGGCGGTGTGGCGCTTTTTTTTTCTTTGCGCTCATAGCTTTAGAGAAAAATTTTGACGGTGGTAAGAGAGCAGCATGACTGCCTCCGTGGCGCAATTGGCTACCGCGTTCGGCTGTTAACCGAAAGGTTGGAGGTTCGAGCCCTCCCGGGGGCGTTGTCTCGCTTCTTTTTTCTTTGCGTTGATAGGTTGATGGAATGTTCTCACGGTCGTGAGAGAGCAGGACGATTGCCTCCATGGCGCGATCGGCTAGCGCATTCGGATGTTAACCGAAAGTTTGGAGGTTCGAACCTTCCCGGGGCGGTCTGTCGCTTTTTTCTTTGCGCTCATCGCTTTAGAGAAAAGTTTTGATGGTGGTAAGAGAGCAGCACGACCTGCCTCCGTGGCGCAATCGGCTAGCCGCGTTCGGCTGTTAACCGAAAGGTTGGAGGTTCGAGCCCTCCCGGGGGCGTTGTCTCGCTTCTTTTTTCTTTGCGCTGATAGCTTTGATGGAATGTTCTGACGGTCGTGAGAGAGCAGGGACGATTGCCTCCGTGGCGCAATCGGCTAGCGCATTCGGATGTTAACCGAAAGTTTGGAGGTTCGAACCCTCCCGGGGCGGTGTGGCGCTTTTTTTTCTTTGCGCTCATAGCTTTAGAGAAAAATTTGACGGTGGTAAGAGAGCAGCATGACTTGCCTCCGTGGCGCAATTGGCTACCGCGTTCGGCTGTTTAACCGAAAGGTTGGAGGTTCGAGCCCTCCCGGGGGGCGTTGTCTCGCTTCTTTTTCTTTGCGCTGATAGGTTGATGGAATGTTCTCGACGGTCGTGAGAGAGCAGGACGATTGCCTCCAGTGGCGCGATCGGCTAGCGCATTCGGATGTTAACCGAAAGTTTGGAGGTTCGAACCTTCCCGGGGCGGTCTGTCGCTTTTTTTCTTTTGCGCTCATTGCTTTAGAGAAAAGTTTTGATGGTGGTAAGAGAGCAGCACGACCGCCTCCGTGGCGCTATTGGCTAGCGCGTTCGGCTGTTAACCGAAAGGTTGGAGGTTTCGAGCCCTCCCGGGGGCGTTGTCTCGCTTCTTTTTTTTGCGCTGATAGCTTTGATGGAATATTCTGATGGTCGTGAGAGAACAGGATGATTGCCTCCGTGGCGCAATCGGCAAGCGCGTTCGGCTGTTAACCGAAAGGTTGGAGGTTCGAGCCCCCCTCGGGGGCGTTGTCTCGTTCTTTTTTCTTTGCGCTGATAGCTTTGATGGAATGTTCTGACGGTCGTGAGAGAGCAGGACGATTGCCTCCGTGGCGCAATCGGCTAGCGCATTCGGCTGTTAACCGAAATTTTGGAGGTACGAGCCTTCCCGGGGTGGTGTGTCGCTTTTTTTTTACTTTGCGCTCATAGCTTTAGAGAAAAGTTATGACGGTGGTAAGAGAGCAGCACGATTGCCTCCGTGGCGCAATCGGCTAGCTCGTTGGGCTGTTAACCGAAAGGTTGGAGGTTCGAGCCCTCCCAGGGGCGTTATCTCGCTTCTTTTTTTTTGCGCTGATAGCTTTGATGGAATATTCTGACGGTCGTGAGAGAACAGGATGATTGCCTCCGTGGCGCAATCGGCTAGCGCGTTCGGCTGTTAACCGAAAGGTTGGAGGTTCGAGCCCTCCCGTGGGCGTTGTCTCGCTTCTTTTTTCTTTGCGCTGATAGGTTGATGGAATGTTCTCACGGTCGTGAGAGAGCAGGACGATTGCCTCCGTGGCGCAATCGGCTAGCGCATTCGGATGTTAACCGAAAGTTTGGAGGTTCGAACCCTCCCGGGGCGGTGTGGCGCTTTTTTTTTCTTTGCGCTCATAGCTTTAGAGAAAAATTTTGACGGTGGTAAGAGAGCAGCATGACTGCCTCCGTGGCGCAATTGGCTACCGCGTTCGGCTGTTAACCGAAAGGTTGGAGGTTCGAGCCCTCCCGGGGGCGTTGTCTCGCTTCTTTTTTCTTTGCGCTGATAGGTTGATGGAATGTTCTCACGGTCGTGAGAGAGCAGGACGATTGCCTCCATGGCGCGATCGGCTAGCGCATTCGGATGTTAACCGAAAGTTTGGAGGTTCGAACCTTCCCGGGGCGGTCTGTCGCTTTTTTTCTTTGCGCTCATCGCTTTAGAGAAAAGTTTTGATGGTGGTAAGAGAGCAGCACGACCGCCTCCGTGGCGCAATCGGCTAGCGCGTTCGGCTGTTAACCGAAAGTTGGAGGTTCGAGCCCTCCCGGGGGCGTTGTCTCGCTTCTTTTTTTGTGCTGATAGCTTTGATGGAATATTCTGACGGTCGTGAGAGAGCAGGACGATTGCCTCCATGGCGCAATCGGCTAGCGCATTCGGATGTTAACCGAAAGTTTGGAGGTTCGAACCCTCCCGGGGCGGTGTGGCGCTTTTTTTTCTTTGCGCTCATAGCTTTAGAGAAAAATTTTGACGGTGGTAAGAGAGCAGCATGACTGCCTCCGTGGCGCAATTGGCTACCGCGTTCGGCTGTTAACCGAAAGGTTGGAGGTTCGAGCCCTCCCGGGGGCGTTGTCTCGCTTCTTTTTTCTTTGCGCTGATAGGTTGATGGATTGTTCTCACGGTCGTGAGAGAGCAGGACGATTGCCTCCATGGCGCGATCGGCTAGCGCATTCGGATGTTAACCGAAAGTTTGGAGGTTCGAACCTTCCCGGGGCGGTCTGTCGCTTTTTTTCTTTGCGCTCATAGCTTTAGAGAAAATTTTGATGGTGGTAAGAGAGCAGCACGACTGCCTCCGTGGCGCAATTGGCTACCGCGTTCGGCTGTTAACCGAAAGGTTGGAGGTTCGAGCCCTCCCGGGGGCGTTGTCTCGCTTCTTTTTTCTTTGCGCTGATAGGTTGATGGAATGTTCTGACGGTCGTGAGAGAGCAGGACAATTGCCTCCGTGGCGCAATCGGCTAGCGCATTCGGATGTTAACCGAAAGTTTGGAGGTTCGAACCTTCCCGGGGCGGTGTGTCGCTCTTTTTCTTTGCGCTTATAGCTTTAGAGAAAAGTTTTGATGGTGCTAAGAGAGCAGCATAACCGCCTCCGTGGCGCAATCGGCTAGCGCGTTCGGCCGTTAACCGAAAGGTTGGAGGTTCGAGCCCTCCCGGGGGCGTTGTCTCGCTTCTTTTTTCTTTGCGCTGATAGGTCGATGGAATGTTCTCACGGTCGTGAGAGAGCAGGACGATTGCTTCCATGGCGCGATCGGCTAGCGCATTCGGATGTTAACCGAAAGTTTGGAGGTTCGAACCTTCCCGGGGCGGTCTGTCGCTTTTTTCTTTGCGCTCATCGCTTTAGAGAAAAGTTATGACGGTGGTAAGAGAGCAGCACGATTGCCTCCGTGGCGCAATCGGCTAGCTCGTTGGGCTGTTAACCGAAAGTTTGGAGGTTCGAACCCTCCCGGGGCGGTCTGTCGCTTTTTTCTTTGCGCTCAATCGCTTTAGAGAAAAGTTTGATGGTGGTAAGACAGCAGCACGACCGCCTTCCGTGGCGCTATTGGCTAGCGCGTTCGGCTGTTAACCGAAAGGTTGGAGGTTCGAGCCCTCCCGGGGGCGTTGTCTCGCTTCTTTTTTTTGCGCTTATAGCTTTGATAGAATATTCTGACGGTCGTGAGAGAACAGCATGATTGCCTCCGTGGCGCAATCGGCTAGCGCGTTCGGCTGTTAACCGAAAGGTTGGAGGTTCGAGCCCCCCCGGGGCGTTGTCTCGCTTCTTTTTCTTTGCGCTGATAGCTTTGATGGAATGTTCTGACGGTCGTGAGAGAGCAGGACGATTGCCTCCATGGCGCAATCGGCTAGCGCATTCGGCTGTTAACCGAAATTATGGAGGTACGAGCCTTCCCGGGGTGGTGTGTCGCTTTTTTTACTTTGCGCTCATAGCTTTAGAGAAAAGTTATGACGGTGGTAAGGGAGCAGCACGATTGCCTCCGTGGCGCAATCGGCTAGCTCGTTGGGCTGTTAACCGAAAGGTTCGAGGTTCGAGCCCTCCCAGGGGCGTTGTCTCGCTTCTTTTTTTTTGCGCTGATAGCTTTGATGGAATATTCTGACGGTCGTGAGAGAACAGGATGATTGCCTCCGTGGCGCAATCGGCTAGCGCGTTCGGCTGTTAACCGAAAGGTTGGAGGTACGAGCCCTCCCGGGGTGGTGTGTCGCTTTTTTTTCCTTTGCGCTCATAGCTTTAGAGAAAAGTTATGACGGTGGTAGAGAGCAGCACGATATCCTCCGTGGCGCAATCGGCTAGCTCGATGGGCTGTTAACCGAAAGGTTGGAGGTTCGAGCCCTCCCAGGGTCGAGGCGTCGCTTCTATTTCTTTGTGCTCATAGCTTAGAGAAAATTTTGACGGTGGTAAGAGAGCAGCATGACTGCCTCCGTGGCGCAATTGGCTACCGCGTTCGGCTGTTGTTACCCGAAAGGTTGGAGGTCGAGCCCTCCCGGGGGCGTTGTCTCGCTTCTTTTTCTTTGCGCTGATACGTTGATGGAATATTCTGATGGTCGTGAGAGAGCAGGACGATTGCCTCCGTGGAGCAATCGGCTAGCGCATTCGGATGTTAACCGAAAGTTTGGAGGTTCGAACCCTCCTCCCGGGGCGGTGTGGCGCTTTTTTTTTCTTGCGCTCATAGCTTTAGGAGAAAAATTTTGACGGTGGTAAGAGAGCAGCATGACTGCCTCCGTGGCGCAATATGCTACCGCGTTCGGCTGTTAACCGAAGGTTGGAGGTTCGAGCCCTCCCGGGGAGCGTTCTCTCGCTTCTTTTTCTTTGCGCTGATAGGTTGATGGAATATTCTGACGGTAGTGAGAGAGCAGGACGATTGCCTCCGTGGCGCAATCGGCTAGCGCATTCGGATTTTAACCAAAAGTTTGAAGGTTCGAACCCTCCCGGGGCGGTGTGGCGCTTTTTTTTCTTTGCGCTCATAGCTTTACAGAAAAGTTTTGACGGGTGGTAAGAGAGCAGCACGACTGCCTCCGTGGCGCAATTGGCTAGCGCGTTCAGCTGTTAACCGAAAGGTTGGAGGTTCGAGCCCTCCCGGGGGCGTTGTCTCGCTTCTTTTTCTTTGCGCTGATAGGTGATGGAATATTCTGACGGTTGTGAGAGAGCAGGACGTTTTGCCTTCCGTGGCGCAATCGGCTAGCGCATTCGGCTGTCAACCGAAGGTTGGAGGTTCGAGCCCTCACGGTGGCGGTGTGTCGCTACTTTTTTTCTTTCCGCTGATAGCATTGAAAAAAAATTCCGCCATATCCACGAAGTGAATGATGATGAGTGGGTGAAGCTCCGGAGGTAAACGGGTAAACCATGAATCCTCTCTACATTTTGCCCACTCGATTTTATTACATCGCTCCCCCTAGCGTACGTCGCCGCACTAAATCGAACGATTGCTTCACCAATGACACGCGCCATAGTGACATCATTCCTATTTTATAAGATCTCGCGTCTTTCATCAACTACAAGTACCGCTTTCTAGTTAATAACATCTTGCATCTTTTTCATCATCAGCTACAAGTACCACCATCTAGTAAACCTACAAGAACAAACGAGAGGTGGCTACATACAAGAGACGGTACCGCCATCTAGTGAACACTGCAAGAACTAACTAGAGGTGGCTATACAGGGGACGGTACCGCCATCTAGTGAACACTGCAAGAACTGAACTAGAGGTGGCTACATACAGGCTACAGGGACGCACAGCCCACGCCCTAAGGAGCTTCGCCCCTAAAACTTCTGACGGTGGTAAGAGCGCACGATTGCCTCCGTGGCGCAATTGGCTAGCTCGTTGGGCTGTTAACCGAAAGGTTGGATGTTCGAGCCCTCCCGGGGGCGTTGTGTCGCTT
>WOVY01013875.1:12500-102482 GCA_013436015.1 Rhipicephalus annulatus | reverse complement strand
CGGACGGACGGACGGACGGTGTAGTGGTGGTTCTTGGGCCCTCAGACGCAGAAACCCAAGACAAGGACCAGAGAAACATCTATTGACTTCACACACAAAACATCACAACACTGTGGCTATCTGTACAACACACTGGCTCCGTAATTCAGTCATACAGTCCGTATGTCCACGCGCCCGCGAGTAACCCACGCGTCCTCACTACTCGGAAGTCTAATTCCGTCTGGTGCCACTCACGCTCCCGCTGAAGACGATGGGCGTCGACGACGCAAACCTCGCCACGGAAAGGTTGCCAAGTGCACGGGAGCTCACGAGCAGACCATCAGCTGCTCGTGCTGGACCAGGCGGGCCCCACGCTGCGGCCGACGCAACACCCAGGTCGCACCTTCAATTGCGGTTGTGCCGGACCGGATCCGACGTGGCACCGTGGCCACGATCTCGGTGACTGGTTGTGCCGGACCCGAGTCTGGACAGGATCAGCCGCTTGCCCTGGCCCGCACGCTCGTCCGCCACAGGAACAGCATGTCAGGCCCGGCCCGGAACCGCCACTCGCCTCAGGAACATGCCACGCTCGTCCCCGTTGGGTTGGTGACACCCGCTCGTTGGTTCGGTCCCCTGAGGCCCAATGCCTAGCGCTCTTGCTAGCTGGCCACGTTCTTCCTCTGCCCGTCGCTGTTCCGAAAACTCACGCGCTCACGTTCGTCTGACCCCCGTGCACACTTTCGTCTTCGTCGGTTATTCCCGCTGTCGGTTTCACTTCCAGTTTCGGTTTTGGTTGTGAGAAGCACTCTTACCACACTCCCCCCACTTCCAGTACGTTGTACACACGTAACACACAGTTCCCGAATATAACAAGGTTCCGCACACTTTAAATGTCACAGTTTAGATGTAAAAAAAAACCACTTGCACTATGATGACAAACATGATAACAAAAATTGTGTACAACGGCAATAAGTCACTGCTCGGTAAAAGCCCGCACGACTCATATAGTCGGCACCAACGTTGTTCACACCACGAATGTGTTTCCACGTGAAAGTCATATTCCATGAGAAGGAGACTCACCCGCAGGACTCGATTATTTAGGTGCCTAGCTGACTGATAATAAGTCAATGGCTGGTGGTCACATTGCAACGGGAAACGGCTTGCCATAGAGAAAAATGTGGTATTTGCGAACAGCCCAGACTACGGGCAAGGCCTTTCTCTTTCAATTGTGGAGTAGGCTGCTTCGCGGGGTAGTAATTTACGGCTCGCGTAGGAAAACTGGGTGCAGACGGGCCTTGGTGTTCCTGGAGCAATACTGCTCCTAAGCTCCGCGAAGACGCATCCGTGCGCAGAACAAATGGCTTATGCAAGTCGGGTGACTCCAGCACAGGCTGCGTGGCCAATAGATTCTGCACTTGTCGACACGCTCTCTCATGTTCTTCACCCCATAATAACTTATTGGGGTGGCCTTTCTTTGTAAGTTCTGTGAGCGGAAATGTCACTCAGCGTAATTGGGCAAAAAGAAGTCGCGGTAATAACCTGATAGGCCGAGAAAGGCTTTCAATTCCTTCTTGGTGCTTGGCGGCACAGCTGCTTGTATCTTATCAGTAATGCTCTTACTCGTCTGCAGCATACCTTGCCCAACAGTGTGGCCCAAAAAAGTGGTAGTCGGACAGCCGACCGCACATTTCGCTGGTTTTTATAGTTAGACGAGCCGCTCTGACGCGCTCAAACAATCTCTTTAGGTTACCAAGTGTTCTTCCCAAGTTTCAGTAGCGACGAGCCCATCATCAAAGTAATATAGCACATTGGGAATCCCCTCGGTGACGACTCGCATTAACCGATGAAATACTGCCGGCGCAGTCTTGATGCCGAAGGGCATAAAGTTGAAGTGGTACAAGCCAGATTCACATGAGAAAGCCGTGAGCTCTTTCGACTGACTGGCCATAGGTACCTGCCAGTATCCTTTAGTAAAATCAAAGCGCGAGAAGTAGTTGCATCCCGTAAGCTTAGCGAACATCGTAATCTGTGCGAGGGATCGGCTCACAATCCGGAAGTATGACCTTGTTCAGTTGTCGGAAGTCAATACACAAACGCATGGTGCCATCTTTCTTCTTGACGACCACTATGGGCGAGTGATAGGCTGACGTTGACCTTTCAATGACACCTAACTGCAGCATGTCCTTCACTTCCTCCTCGACGACACCTTTGACAGCAAAAGGTAGCGGGTACTGTCGTACCTGTATGGGAGCCTCTGATGTAAGCTTCAACTCACAGTGAACAATGTCAGTCTTCCCAGGTACATCTGAGAAAACGTCTCTGAATTCTTTAAGAACCGCTGTGGCTTGCTGTCGTGCATCAGCGTTGAGCTCCGATGCTATGGTAACATTCGTCCAGTCCTGTGTCTGTTCTAGTGTGATATGGGGCACTTCGTCGGACTGAACCTCGTCTGTGTCACTTGGCAACGTCGTGGTAACGCCTGCAACCGTTCGTTGGCTTAGTGGCTTGCGCTCCTCATACTTCTTTAACATGTTGATGTGAAAGAGCGTAACCTTGTGGCCCAGGTTTACTAGGTAATCCAGTTCGCTGCGTTTCTCAATAACAGGGAAGGGGCCCTTCCAGGAAAGCACCAGCTTGTTAGCATCGGCTGGTAACAACACCAGCACCTGGTCACCAGGGACAAGTTCGCGCTGTCTCGCTTTCTTATCGTAGTACCCTTTCTGCAGCTTCTTCGCCTTCATCAATTCTTCGTGTGCGAGCGCACAGGTGCGTTCTAAACGTTGCCGCAGCTCCATCATATGCGTGTATGTCGTCTTGGTCTCGTCATCGAGGCGAGGGTTCGTCCAGAGCTCCTTGAGAACAGCCATTGGCCCTCGCACATATCTACCATATAATAGTTCAAAGGAGAGAATCCAGTGCTACATTGGGGAAGCTCTCGGTAGGCGAACAGTAACGGACCAATGTAACGGTCCCGGGATTTCGGACGCTCTTGACACATTCGCCCTATCATGCGTTTTAATGTCCCATTAAAACGTTCAATCAAACCATTGGCCATCGGATGGTATGGCGTAGTAGGCAGTTGTTTGAATGAAAGAAGTCGGCTGAATTCCTTCATAACTGCTGACATGAAAGACGTGCCGCGATCACTGACGATCTCTTTAGGTATGCCAACGCGAGAGAACATTTCCAGGAGACCTTCCGCAACCTGTCTCGATTCAATGGAGGGAAGTGCTACCGCGTCGGGGTATCGCGTCGCAAAATCTATCATTGTCAGTACGTAGCGATTGCCCTTTTCAGATGTTGGTGACAATGGGCCGATAATATCAATGCCAACTCTCGTAAACGGTGTCTCGATGATAGGCGTGGTGCCCAAGGGAGCGCGTCCCACCAGGTGGCGTGGCACCATCCGTTGACAGATGTCGCAAGATTTCACGAAGCGTTTTGTGTCGGATTGGACACCCGGCCAGTAGAACTCTCCACTGACCCTGCTTACTGTCTTCGTGATACCTTGATGGCCGGCTAAGATGCCTTCGTGGGCTAGTTTCAGCACCACCTCACGCAACTGTCGTGGTACAACAAGTTGCTCCAAATTAGTTCCATCTGGCAAGTTGTGCTTGCGGAATAAGGTTCCGTCCCGAATGAAAAACACTGTTTCTCGATTGTTCGACATGATTTTCTTGCCAACCGCCTCGAAACACTTTCGCAAAGTTTCGTCATCCACTTGATATTTTTTAAGCGCCTCACTTCCCACTTGTAAAGCAGGCAGAGTCATCACAGGTAAAGAAGTGTGCTTCTTCGTTTCTCCTGCTTTTCCCACGAGGACTTCTTCAGGTAGGGGCCACTTTTCCATGGCTTCATGCGGTGGCTCATACGCTTCCTCCGCATTCGATCTTGGTTGGGTTGCGTGCAAATTGCCAGATACATCCTGCTCACCATTGATAGCATTCCCTTTGCTAGAGTCTGTGCATGGTGCACGCCTTGTTTCCACGTGGCCATGATCATGCTGTGGGTGCTGACTCATTCATAGGTAACGTATCCGGCAATGCCGCGCCCTTGATGTTGCCCAAAATTACGTCGTATAATGGGTCGGTCATACACTTAACGAGTACTTCCCCAGTAAACAATGTACATTGCAAAAGGACTTTTGCCTCTGGGAGGTATCGCACAGTACGGTCCAGTAAGTACACTGGGCTCGTCGTTCCCGTGAACTTCTCCTTCGGAACCAAGGATTGCCGCACGACGACCGTGTTGCAGCCGGTGTCTCGAAGCACATGCACTGGTCTGTCCTCTAGGAACCCCTCCACAACAGGCATGTCAGCGACTCCAACGTTCGCGGATCGTCGACTTGATGTGACATTGACGATGGGTATTGTTCCGCCGTCTTGGAGAACAATGTAGCCACTCTTATGTTGTTCAGGTGTCAAGTCTTCGCGTTTTTCCGATAGCATACATGATGCCTGGTCTTTGCCAAATTTTCTACCGGGGCATCTGTCACTGCTGTGTCCACTTTGTTTGCATACTCCGCATGGGCTGAAAGTATTCCCTTTCGTGCGGGACCAGCAGTCGGCTGCGCGATGGCCTGCCTTGTCACAAAGGAAACAGCGACTTGCAGGCTTCTCCGTCTTCTTCGCGGACTCCGGCTTGGACACCGAAGGTGCCGGATCCTTGGGAATCCGTTCTCTTCCTAAGTTTGTGAGCGCCTGTGCTTCCATGAAGTTATCGGCAGTCTCGCAAAGCGAACTCAGGGTTTTGCAACTTTTCTCCTTGAGAAAGATCCTGAGTGCCGGAGAACAACCCTTCATGAATTGCTCACTTATCATCAGATCTCGCAAGCTAGCAAAGCTTGTCTCCGTTTTTCCCACTTCAAGCCAACGGTCAAAGTAGCCGGAAAGTCTTGCAGCATACTGCAGACCAGTCTCGTTTTCTTCGGGCTTCGCTTTACGAAATTTTTCGCGGTAGCCTTCCGCAGTATAGCGGAACCTCTGAAGAAGCGCCGCTTTCAGCTGATCATAATTCAGCACAGCTGTTGGATCTAACCGGCCAATGACTGTTAGCGCTTCTCCTGTCATGCATAGGCTAAGCGAAAGAGCCCACTTTTCACGCGGCCACCCTTGACACGTGGCGACCCGTTCAAATCGCTGCAGGTACGCGTCGAGGTCGTCCCGAGCCTCATTGAAGGGCGGAATCAGTTTATGAGGGCTGCAGACCTCTGTTATTCTTCTGGCGCTCATGCTGGATCCTTCTTGTTCGTCAGCCACCATTGGCTGTACCCTGCTTGCGCTCTCCTGAAGTCGAAGCTTCAGTTCGAGGATCTTCAGCTCTTGTTCCTGCACCTTCTGCTGCTGCTCTAACAGCTTCTGCTGCCTCTCAGCGTTTTCTTTCGCGATCTCGCGCTCCCTAGCACGCTCATCTCGAGCTTCAACGCACTCTCGCTCAACCCACTCTCTGAGCTCCTCGTTCTCCAACCCTAGCTGTCGGCCAAGTGCAATAAATTTCTCCCTGTCCATGACAAAGGCTGCGTCTGAGTAATGGCTTTAGATTTTAATAAGCCATCCAGGCAGGCTCGCCAATTGTAGTGGTTCTTGGGCCCTCAGACGCAGAAACCCAAGACAAGGACAAGAAAAACATCTATTGACTTCACACACAAAACAATCACAACACTGTGGCTATCTGTACAACACACTGGCTCCGTAATTCAGTCATACAGTCCTTATGTCCACGCGCCCGCGAGTAACCCACGCGTCCTCACTACTCGGAAGTCTAATTCCGTCTGGTGCCACTCACGCTCCCGCTGAAGACGATGGCGTCGACGACGCAACCTCGCCACGGAAGGTTGCCAAGTGCACGGGAGCTCACGAGCAGACCATCAGCTGCTCGTGCTGGACCAGGCGGCCCCACGCTGCGGCCGACGCAACACCCAGGTCGCACCTTCAATTGGCGGTTGTGCCGGACCGGATCCGACGTGGCACCGTGGCCACGATCTCGGTGACTGGTTGTGCCGGACCCGAGTCTGGACAGGATCAGCCGCTTGCACTGGCCCGCACGCTCGTCCGCCACAGGAACAGCATGTCTGGCCCGGCCCGGAACCGCCACTCGCCTCAGGAACATGCCACGCTCGTCCCGGTTGGGTTGGTGACACCCGCTCGTTGGTTCGGTCCCCTGAGGCCCAACGCCTAGCGCTCTTGCTAGCTGGCCGCGTTCTTCCTCTGCCCGTCGCTGTTCCGAAAACTCACGCGCTCACGTTCGTCTGACCCCGTGCACACTTTCGTCTTCGTCGGTTATTTCCCGCTGTCGGTTTCACTTCCAGTTTCGGTTTTGGTTGTGAGAAGCACTCTTACCACAGATGGATGGATGGATGGATGGATGGATGGATGGATGGATGGATGGATGGATGGATGGATGGATGGATGGATGGATGGATGGATGGATGGATGGATGGATGGGTGGGTGGGTGGGGATGGGTGGGTGGATGGATGGATGGATGGATGGATGGATGGATGGATGGGTGGATGGGTGGGTGGGTGGGTGGGTGGGTGGGTGGATGGATGGATGGATGGATGGATGGATGGATGGATGGATGGATGCGACTTTGAGCATGCATGCTCAAAGTCGCATCGCGAAGCGTTTTTTAGCGAATTTCGGCGACTTTGAGCATGCATGCATGCATGCATGCATGCATGCTCAAAGTCGCCGAAATTCGCTAAAAAACGCTTCGCATGTACAAGCTGTTTTTACTTGTGTATTGAAAGCAATGCCTTTGTTCTACTAGTGTAGAATGAATGCATTGCTATTTTGATTTCCCGACCTTTTTTTTCAGCTTTCATATTTTCGGATGACTATGCATTTCAATATATTCAGACAGAGACCAAGCAGAGCACTGCACCCGATGAAAATCGGGCAATACATAACGGCAATCGTTCGGCATTAGTACAGTATCTCGGCCAAGCCGTTCACGAGATTGCCTATAAGCGCATATTCACATCGTAAATAGCGGCATTAACTTTCTTATGGTAAAACACCTAAATTCGCTGCCACAGCAATGCGATCAATATATTCATTGTACGCGTACGTTTCGCATAGTTCAGCTGATTGCTCTTTTCCTGTTTCTTAGTGCACTGACAAAAAAAGAAGACGTGCCTGTCGAGTGCCGCAGTTAACTGCAAGCACGTAATTTGGCCCATTCCGTAAATACTAGATTCGGTGGTGGTATATTTCTTACCGTTCTTGTTTGTCTCGGCGGTCAGACGAAAATGTCTGACGAAGCAACTGAATCACGTATTATCTGCGGAAGTAGTGTCGGCACTTCTGAGAGTGAAAACTAAGCAACTCGATGTGGCGAGTCAGCACTGGTTTCCGCATGTAAGCAGCTTTTCCGATTACGTTTTATTAGGCTAATTGAGTGCACCGTACAACGGCACCTTCTTACTATTTTCCGTGCCGCCGAATTCTTACTATGAACTTTCCTTCATGCTCTTTGCCGAAAACGTGCTAGAGATAAAAGCCCTAACGGAACGTCTCTACTTTCATGCGGGCAGTTCGCATTAAGTCGTGCAAAAGTTGGCCCTGTGAAACGCTGGCCCGTCGCCGCACGTACCGTCAAGCACGAAATGAAAGTTATCCCGGGAGCGACGACCTGCTTATAACGTACTAAGGGCCTAGCGGCACTTTCGGGAACGGTGAAAATGAATATTGCGCATTTTCTCTACCTCGTTGGCTGTTACATGCTACAATGATCGCCACAGCATGAACTTACACAATTTCGGTTTATTTTGAGCCTTCCATTAATTCTGTGCAAGCGTATTCTTCGTGCACTATTACTTTTGTGGGTGATTACAAGATTGTTAGGAAATATGTGCACATAGAATTGTTCCCTTTAAGCAGCTTACTCAGACAGGAGTGATCACTGCTTAAGGAACAGCAATGAGTGACCTTGCGTGATAACACGCGAGGTCACCACGCAAGTATTTCGGGACGTAGTGCTGTTGCAGTTCTTGGTCGATGCTCCGGCGATAACCTCCAAATCGCGCTCGACTGTAGCTCCCGTCGACCAAACGCATAGGATTAGAGATGAGTGGCTTCCTCCCTGGTAATACGCTCTTTCTATGGACACCCCGTGACCCTCTGGACACTATAGGTAGCAGCCATGGGCCATGCACCATAGAAAGGAGGTTGCACGCGATGTCTCTGTCAGATGGCGTGACTTAGGTAATGCTCATACGATGCTTGGCCATTTTTCTTTCTCTCTCTCATTTCCCACCCCCTGATACAATTTAGTTTTGTTTGATGCTGATTTGTGTGTTCTTAGGCAGGAATTTGTGTCTATTTATTTATTTATTTATTTGTTTGTTTTAGTCATCTCACCCATCGGCATTGTTTGAATTGGCGCCATCACGGAGTTGGGGGATTCGCCCGATTTCTGTGGCACATACCCGTGGCATGGTCACACACTTTACGCCACGCTGGAAGAGCTTCACTTGAAAAAAAAAATGGTTGTACCTTTGAGTATCTTCGACAATTGTACAAAGGACATCATCAGCTTTTAGTCGCCATGGTGCGCAGAACGAAATCTCTAGAATGTGGTGCACTACTTCTCTGAAGCTTGTTTCATATCATGATTCAAATAATTGTGATCCATCCGTTCGATTTCACTTAATTTCGTTACCAGTCGTTTAAGACATATACCTCATACAGGGCACGTGCCGGAATCAAGCATTATCAACATTACCGTGTTCAAATCACGAGGTCACGTGCATCGCGCCTTCCACGTATGCTTCGAGTTCGGTCCCTGGCTGCGGCTGATTCTGGAGGACCACGGATGTTCGTGCAGGACCACTCCTGCGTCATGGGAAGTCCATGCTATCAACACTGCAACTACTATCAACGTTCAACTCCAATGCATGCCATTCTCGCTCCCATCTTGGAAGCGCCGCAAGTTTTGGTCGCGGAAGCTGTTTCGCTGACGAACTAGAGGGAGCCGGGCCCGCTTCCCCACGCACCGTCCGAGAGAACTCACTGCGGCGTTCGTGTCTACGATTAAGACTGTGGTGGCTTCTTCTGTCACTCAGTCCAGCGGCAGCCGCGCCTCCAGAAACCAGTTCGATTGGTCCTGTGCGAATAGAGAGATTTTGGAAAGAGGGGCCTGCTTCACCCGAGGATCCAGCTGCGGAGGAACGAACAGCAGGGTTAAGCCCCGTTTTTGATAGTGACGCATGTGGTGCCAAGTGAATGTGCCACATCCGGCTGGCGTCCTCTGAGGATTGGCATGTGGTGGTTTTTGAGCGTGTAGTGGCATCTCCGCACCACCGACGTGTGACCGAGGCCCGGCGTTACGGTGACAACCCGGCAGCGTGTATCCATGTGGCCGTACACTGGGGACTAGCCTGCCATAAAGGTGCGTTTACGGGTGGCTCTGTTTTGCTTGAATGGTGTGCTGTTTATGTAGAGGCATTTTGTCGTAGGCAAGAGTTATAAGCGACAACCTATATCTTAGCCCACATTACATATTATTTGAATAGCGAACAAAAAGGAAAACGATTGTGTCCTGACATACTGTTTTTGCTGGCATCCTATCCAGAACCTGATTCGTTACTAACCCACGAATTACTGTTTCGCTACCATATATCATTCAGATCATTCGGCGTAGACGCAGTGCTGGCGGGGTAGACGATGGCGACAGCTCACGTATTGTGCGTGGTTCTCCCTACTGACTCGTTTCTTTATAAAATCGAGGCCTTGAACGCAAACCCGCGTTAAAAACACTTATGTTCTTGTGTTGCGTTCCCGTTATTTCACTTGATTCCTCCGAACTAGGTAAGCTGCAGCACAAACGCCAAAAGAGCAGGTGATATTTGGTGACGTCACAGCGTATGTTAAATCGCAAACCCACCAGTAACCAGTCACGACAGCAAAATAAATAATCTTCGCGTTGAAGAAGCACGCCAGCATGCCTGTCCATTTTTCTCCTGTGCAATCTGTGACCCGATGATGCTCCGTACATTACGTAGTATAAGAACTCTGATAGTGCGCGTTTCTACAAATTGATTGATATGTGGGGTTTAACGTCCCAAAACCACCATATGATTATGAGAGACGCCGTAGTGGAGGGCTCCGGAAATTTCGACCACCTGGGGTTCTTTAACGTGCACCCAAATCTGAGCACATGGGCCTACAACATTTCCGCCTCCATCGGAAATGCAGCCGCCGGCAAATTATAAATTCTACAAATCGTTCGACAAATTATAAATATGCTTTCACAATATCAACGTGCACCCGTGTTATCTGGTGTGCAATAAACTCTCGCAATTGTAATGGTCGTACTTTCTTCTTTTCTCTTTTCAGATGGCGTATCTCTTCGTTGAATTGAAACTTCGATGCTTAAGATTTACAACTGCATTATTCTCGGATACTAATTTTGAATGAAGAAATAAACGCATTTCCATTATTGATGTCCGTTTTCTTTTTTTTCACCCTACGACAAGCGGGGAAGTCGCTAAGCTTCAGGCAACAATCCAAACTGACAATAGGAGCAAGTGGGTAACCGGTGATGTTTTCAGCGCATCCCGATGCAAAAATAAAAGAAGTTAATGAAGACTCGCAAACTAATAATGCACTGACGCTCAACTTTGGTTCTGAGCCACTGTGCGTAGTAAATAACTAATGATTAAGTTTGCCACGCAGAGTTCTCAGACGTGAAAGTAAAGTGCACACGTGTTCGTGAATGCCATGCATATACCTCTAAATGCGGCTTGCGGAAGTATAGGAAACGAACCCGTGACGGCCTGTTTAGCAGAAGTTATCAATACGCGCCATATTCTTGAGCAAAAAAAAAAAGCCAGCAATTTACGTTCATCTCCCCCGGTGACAGAGTGGAAGGCTTATCTATAGGTTTTGATTGCCAACCGCTTCGGTCTTCTGCATCTAGAGTACACCAAGCCCTTTACTCGAGAGGCACAGGACAACCCTCTTTTTCACTTTAGAGCAGGCCTCTCTGCACCCCAACGTAACAGGTCTGGCCTTTGTGTACCTGTCAGGCAGTGCAACAATTTCTCGCTGGTTGATGGGGATTAGGGGTTTTTTCGCACATACCACGTACTTCATATGCATGTCGAGGTGGAGTGCGTAATCACTGATGAAACGTAGAACGTCCTCAGACCGAGCTTTGAGGTCTATCAATATAGTATCGATCCATGCCAATGAAACATACAGCGCTTTAGACCAGAGCACATTACAGCAAGCGGAGCGTTCGCGACAACTGGTCGCGCAGTGATGAATTACTGTTGGAATTTGAGGCACTAAAACATCGATGCTCGATGCAAACGCTGCAGTAACAATATCTGTTGTTTACAGTGTTCGCGCTTGTAATATCACGAAGCTCATTCGCGAACTTTAATTGTAATGGAATTGAAGCAAGCCGTGCAAACAGACACAAAATAATACACAGAATTTGTGTGGTTTCCTTTAATTACGCCCGTGTTTGTGCGTTATATTTTTTTCATGAAAAATTTCTGCCAAATAACTCTTTTTTTTACTCAAGGACACTTCATATTGGTTCAGACTTTGCTCTTTCTTAACAATCGGGCCTTTTTCTAATTACAAGTAATGGTTTAACTAGTATCAGAAGCGTTATTTATTAATGCAACCTATCATCGCACTATATGTGGCCATCAAATTACTCCCAGGTGGCACTGAAATAGAACAAAAGACAGCCAGCAAATATTGACCAATGTTAAACACGCATTTGAGATGTCGTGTGGTTGTTAGATTATTGGCAACACGTGTCACTTTACTAGTGTTGATTGCTTGCTTTTCGGCTTCTGTTAAACAACTACTATTTATAGTTCAGTTCTGCAGCCGCGAGCTACGACATATGACTTTACGCAAACAACAGACGGGGTCAATCAGACATCGTTCGGAAGAGACCTTCGTCCACAGTAAAAATAAAGTAACTAAGCTTGTTACGATGACGATGACTACAAAAGCGCTTGCTCTGGGATTTAGGTCTGTGTGCTATGATATCGCAAACGAATTCCAATACGGTTACCGCAAAGGATGAGCTCATTTAGAAATTCTGCTCTTAGTCAATTATCTCAATAGCAGTATGCTGAATGTGCAACCCCATAGCTCGCGATATCTGTAGCTTAGTGTACAGCCGCTCACAAACAGGCAGCATGAAGGTCACTGGAACAGGTCACCGCGACACAAGAAGAGAACGGAGGCACACGAGTTAAGGCTACTACGCGTGCGCTGTTGCCACCTCTCGTAAAAAGATCGGTATATTTGAAATCATTCGGTATCTCATGCATCTGACCAAGACGAATAGAAGGTGAAATTCATCCCCTGTTTTTGTCTTTTTCTCAGTAGACAGTACTGATTGATGATTTGTGGGGTTTAACGTCCCAAAACCACCATATGATTATGAGAGACGCCGTAGTGGAGGGCTCCGGAAATTTTGACCACCTGGGGTTCTTTAAAGTGCACCCAAATCTGAGCACACGGGCCTCGACATTTCCGCCTCCATCGGAAATGCAGCCGCCGCAGCCGGGATTTGAACTCGCGACCTGCGGGTCAGCAGCCGAGTACCTTAGCCACTAGACCACCGCGGCGGGGCAGACAGTACTGATCTCACCTGAAAGCTTTTCGCAGCCAGCGTGGCTATAGACTGCTTCCGAGATCAGAAACACTGACAGATACACATATAATTGTTTGCCTCACGTGGTTTTTGCAGTGCCTACGTGATTGGCTCACCTCGGACCAAGGGGCAACGTCAAGTGATGACGTCATAATGTCGCGAAAACTTTGGCTACCTGTGACGTCACGTTCACATCGTAGGGCAACTTCATCGCATGATTTTTTTTCGCATAATTCGTGTTGACAGCGCCGACGCCGATGGTCACTTTTCATGTTCGATGAGGCATCCAAGTGAAATATTTTGGCTGAATAAATATTTTGATAACAGTGTAAATATAAAACACTGACTCCAGGCTTGTTGGCCGAAAGCGGTCAAGTCTGACTCTTTACGGTACTTTTCTCGTGCGCCGCTGGGTAGGGAGTTGAGTGTCCCTTCAACGCTAACCGTCAGCCAGACCCAGTCCTCCGAGGAAGCCAGTCTCGGGCCGCTGCTCGCGCCGCTAACTTGCTGCGCTGCGACTTACGCCGGCGCTCCTATGCGCGTTGCACGCCTGAATCATGACTTCGCGTGCTCACCGTCCCGTCCATTAGTCACTCGGCTCTTTGCAAGGCGCCGTCGAGGAGTCACCCGTTCGGGATAGCAAATGGCCACCTCCTGTCGCGGAATCAAGGAGCTTCGTTTGTATAGTACTTAGTTGCTTTCTCGCACTCTTGGAAGGACGGAGGCCCTCCCACTTGGCACACCACAGCTCCTCTGGGCTCCTTTCTCCGGTGACATCTAATGGCCCACCCGACCAACGCTCCCGGCAGTGGCGCTTCTGACCACTCTCGCCTAAACTCTCGTCACTGCAAGCGGCGGCAGAGAAGTTCGTTTTCTTTAGTTTTCTTCGTTCCCGCACACCCAAACACTCTAGTGTTTCTCCGTCTCTCGCACACATATGCCAGCCACTGTTTCTTTGATAAACTCGATCTTCTTCTCGGATAACCTTAACTAATGTTTATCGTCTCGACGTTTCCATACTTAGATCCTGCGGCTTTTGCTTTATTCGTTCTAACTTGTGATTTGTCCCTGTCACCTAAACCTCACTTTTGTTTGAACTTTATTGAAATTAACATATTAATTCAGCTGTTACTCACTCAATAACGCGTTTTGCTTCACTCACCGTTCTTTATTCAGCCGGGACGACACGTTACGAGAGCTTCGCCTTACACGTTGCCGGGATATGACTCTCTTTAAGAAGCCTTCTCGCCTCACCGTCCTCGTTCTGTCTCATAGGGCACTCAAAGCTGCTTCGTTTCCGGAAAACATGCAACAATAGTCTGAAATATCGCACGCACGTATTTATTTGGAGCTTAGTAGAACCTTCGTTCTGACAAGTTTTCGTTTTTTTCTTGGCTCACTTTATCACACCGTAGAAATTCTAAACTGCCGTGCCACTTTAAACTTTAATCGCGTAGCCATTCTACTTTTTTTTGCGACGAGATCTTTTTAGTGAAATGAGCGCTCTCGTAAGGCCCGATTATTCTCACTTTTTTTCTTTGGTTCGCTCATTGTGTGGTTGTTGTCTTGGGCTCAAGGCACCGATATTTCAATTTTTTTGTCTCACGCTCGGCTTTCTCACCAGCCTTCCGAAAGAAGCGCCTTTTGATCTGTATAGTGGGTGCTTTCTCTTCGGTGAAAGAGAGACGCCCCCGGCTAAGGTCTTGGTAGATAAGGTTACTTTCGTTCCACCTGCATGGCTCGTGATTATGCAACCTGCTTTTTGTCCTCCTTGGTTCTCAGCCAATCTTTTATCTTGAAGTCCTTTTTCTAACGTTGGCACTGTACTGGTGTTGTCCAAACTGAGTGAGGGTGAGAGAAAAAGGTGCTCTAGTTTTGTAGCACCTTTTATTCTTTTGTGTCCTTCTTAACTGTTGCTTCTTTTTTATTGCTTTCTTTTAACGCTCACTTCCTTTCAGGCAGCTTGCCTTTCACGTATTTGCTAGATTAATAGGAGGTTCAAATGGTGCGTGTGGTTTTCCAAATTCTGGTAGTGCGAAAAGGATCACAGTGTTCGTTTGAGGGAAGTTTCTAAAAGAGTCTAATCTAACATATAGATGAATTGTTATTATTCTCCCCTGGCCGCTATACTTTTTTCAATACAGGTGGGCGCACAAAGACGAATTTTGATGATGCACTTTCCTCTCGTTTATGATTGCGCATGGATATCTTGCTGTTGACTATTGCGAATATCACATTGTACTTTATCCCCGAGTCATTCTCTTTTAAGCTTAATAGCATAACAGATCACGTGACCTCGCCGTTTCCAGGAGGCTTCCATTACCAAAGAAGCGTCTGGGCATAATTTCTGTGAATGCACTGGCAGGTTCACGCTTGTCAGTGACGTGTCAACAAGTTAGAAAACAAAACACGTGTACGGAGACCAATCTTCACGAAATGTTCAATAAGAGCACTCAATGGGAGCACCATGACTTTTAAGTGAAGGTATTAAGATTGCATGACGAAGAACTGAGCAAATGAGGCTTACGCCGTAGTGACAAATAATGACCATGACCTCATACAAAAACAAGTTACGTATCAAAACCACCAGTGAATAAAAAGCCGGTAGTTTTCTCTCTGATGCGTTAGTAATAGGCAGTGTAACGGCTCTGCTTACACGCATCTTTTACGGTGTTCTTCCATACTACCCGTGTGGCTTCTCTCATTACTTTTATACGACCCAGGGGAGTGTGCAATTGGTAACTCTCATGATGTGTATGCCGAGTTATACTTGCTATACCCGCACCACTTTGTTTTCACCGGGGGCCGTCATAGTTGATTTTTGATGTCCCATTGCTGGAGCAATTTCTGCCAAGACGGTTGTGTCAGAATTGTCTTAGAATGTATGGTTCAAATTAGGGTTGATTGTCGTACACAACAAAGAAAAAAAAGGGATTTACCGAGTAGCGTCGCCAACGGCGGAAACGAGAAACTGATAAAGCGCGTGCCATAACAAAGTTCAGAGGGAAATTTCAGCTGTCTTGGTTAAGTTAATTTCAGTGGCGAAATGTGTGGCTGAGCAGGTGAAGGGAGGGGGGAAGAGGGGGAAACCTTCCCAGGCCAGACTGCCATAGAAATAAATGGGATGGTGACCCGCGAACTTTTGACCTGTCCAGTACGTGATCTCTCTACGTGTTAGCAAATCATCTGTTATGCAAGAGAGGTGTGGCAATCATTATAGTTCCCCTTCAAGCCTGTCGTACTTTGTTTTTAATCGCTCCGTAAATAAATGAAGTACAAGGGTTTCTTTTTGTGATGGTCTTCATCAGTTTTAGTAAATCATTTATGACAAGCAGTTCGTGTCTCACCTTTACTTTTTATCAAGGACGGCTGAGGCTTCTGGCGTTATTAGAAGTTTATTTACCGAATAGTGTTTTTACCTTTCATTGACGACTATGCAGCTGGGTAGTTATCCCTCATAGTAACAATATTTGCCAAGACCAGCAGCAACAATGGGTTCTCGTTAAAGAACCCCAGGTGGTCAAAATTTCCCGATCCCTTCACTACGGCGTCCCTCATAATCATATGGTGGTTTTGTAACGTTAAACCCCACATATCACTCAATCAACCAGCAGCAACAACAACGCTAATGCTCAGTTTGTAGCATAGCCTGTATCTAGCCCTCATGTGACATGGGAGTGGATGCAGTGTTTTACACTGTCCATGGCGACTTTGAAGAAACTCGAAGGCCATGCCGCGAATTGGTAAAGGTGACTGAGGGGAAATGTTTTCAAAACAATGGTTCCACAGTTGTGTGCATTTCGACGGTAAGTGACGCGAAGTTCCCAACATCTATGGAGTCCGCAGGTGACGTCCAGGTGGAGTCGGCAAGGCCATGTTTGCGTGCCCGGCTGCGATTTTCAGTGCACGCAACTCGCAACCGACTACTTGGAGCAGGTCACGACGCTGTGTCGAGGAACCGTATTGGCAGAGGCAGGTCCGTCCTTTTACTTGTGTGCTGTAACTCCCTGTCGATAATATTGAGCTTGGTGGCGTCTGTCTCTTTTCTTCGTAGTTACACTTCGTGGCTTTAACGCCGGGTCTCACTTTCGATTTGATCTTCGACGTCTGCGACGACTCTCACACCAGCTCACTTGGTTTACTTACTTGGCTGGAGAAGAAAACGAAGGATTTCACTACAGTTCTCGATGATCCTCATTCACGGTGCGCTATCGCTTCTTCGACCTCGTTCTCTTTCAAACCAGATGTCGAAAACGAGAAGCAATCAAGACTGTAAAGAAACTGGTAAAGGGAATGTCGTCTTGCAAAAAAAAAGGACGCAGTCGGGAAAAGTGGGGTTTCGAAACTTTAGCCCTAAGATATTCGTATATGACCCGTGCCAAGTGAAAAGTGAGAAAAGGGTCGCGTTCGGGAGTGGAGTATCATCGGGTAGCCGTAAGTTACTCTGGGCAAGCGCCGCCAATGACATGGCATGACCATAACCAGACGAGCAGTCTGGAAACTTTTGTGAAGATGGGATTCGGAAAAGGAACCATGTTCATGGTCCCTTTACGCTGCTATAAAGTGTATTGATAAACGAGAGAAAAAAAAGAAAGATGCTTTTTTGACCCCGTCCATGGATAGACAAGGTAGGAGCTTCACTTCACTCCTCATTATCCTCACTAACCGTAGGGTTGCATCACTTCTGACGTGGAGGTCTTGAAGGCGACACCAATATGAGTTGCCATTTAGTCTTATATTTTTGCTTGAGTAGTGAGGACTCCCAAAATTTTTAGATCTAACTAGTTCACCTAAGCTCGAGCTGGTTCAACCCACGTAGAGCAAGTCGACTACGCGATCACAGGGTCTACATCGAGGGCTGTTTGGTAAGAGAAGATACGGAGTTGGCTATTATAGGGGGACTTCGCATAACTCTCACGTCCTAAGTATGGATAACGCTGGCAGATTCCTAATAGGCATCACTTTCGGTACTCTACAAAAGCAGTACGTGGAAGCCTTGCTTGGCCTTTTTGTGAATACTATAGAGACGTGGAAAGTTTTTGTATTAAAAATAATAATTCTGGACCAAAGAAACGCAGAGTTTTAACCATCGCAATGTATTTACATAATATGTACAGTGAGCGAACATTGCGCCCTGTAACCATGACAAAGTACACCCCCCGCCCCCCCCCCGCCTCCCCTCCCAAAGAAGGTTCTTGCGTGACAGGCAAGCGAAGTCTGTGACGTACAGTCTTATGATGGTCTGTATGTATAAATAAGTGGCGTGTCCCAAAATGAATCCTCAATTAAGCCACCGGATGGCGACAGCATACACACGTAACCGTTGTTGCGCGGACGTTTTTAAAGCTTTTCGAAAATATTGTCTCGAAAATTCTACAGAAATCGGCGCTTACAGTTACTTGTGTAGGCAGTTCGCATGATTATTTTTCTATTGTAGGCTATACAGCGTTCTATTATCATAATTACGCAAGTCAAAATTCATCCCATGTTTCCAGTTCTCCCCAGGCCGCAATTTTTCACTACTTTCTTTTTAAAAAATTTAGTCCATCTAGAGGTTAGGGATACGACCAACACTATCATACTCAAGTTAGTTTGACATGCGTTATTTTTCAACGTGATCTCTATCATTTCCTTACCATTCCAGTTAACTTGCCAGTATGTATAAGATAGAAAGGAGCATTGAACGAAGTATAGGTTTGCGCAGGGTTCGAAGGTTTGTCGCAGCACCCCTCCCTGTTATGTCAATGAGGGGAGCTGACTTTGCGGCCCCCTCTTAAATTTGCGTGACAGAGTAGTTTTGATTCTTGGTGTTTTGTCGACGCTCTTCAAGGGACACATAATTTTTTTTCTCTCCATTCCTGCTCCTGGTCAGCTTCAGCGAATGTAGCACTTCTAGCCATATGTGTAAGAGTTGCCCTGTCCTAAACAGACAGTTACTGAAGACAGGTTGAAGACATTAAAGAAGTCTTAAAGATTGCACTTTCGTCTCCATGGGATTGACAAGAGCCAAAATACAGTGAAAAAAAAAACAATTTCTAGAATTCAGTGCTTTTTACAGTTTACCTTAAAATGTCGTGTGACGTTGCTGCAGGCTTTTTCTGGCACATCAAGACGCTGGCTTAGTCTATCGTGGGGCCACCGATGGCGCTCACGGTGCATCAGAACTACCCTAAAAGCTCCAAAAATAAAACAATAACGAAAGAAAGGGGGGAAGTGACAGTGAGTTATTTTCACTCGCTACTACTGCTCTGTGGTACCGCTTCTGATTTTCGGTTTATAGGTTTATACATCTTGCTCTTTTACATTCTCATGCTCTATATATTGTTTCCTCAGGCGGGCCATTTCCTTAGTGCACGAGTGGAGTTCTGCTGCCGCTTGTTCTGTAATACCGTCTTCGCCATGGTGTGTTTGTGTAAGTTGCGCATTTTTACAGTACCCACGAGTCCCCAATTTTCGCGCTTTACTTGTGTTATGTGGAGTAGAAGACTACGCGCATGGCACTAGCAAACCAATTTAGAAATACAATAAATATTTACCTGCTTCTTGACAGCGTTTGTACATTGGTTCGGACACCCATCTGCCTGGTTGGAAAATGTTGCCTCATGCGAAACCGCTGTCATCCCGTTGTGTTGCACAGCCTTTCAGACGGGACCGACTCAACCGACATTATTCTATGTTCATCAAAGCTCCCACAAGAGCAATGACCTTTGTTGAGGCACCTTTGTTATACGCTTTCAAGCGGGGTTGGGTGATAATAACAGCAACACCAGAAAGAAAAAAAAACATGGGCAAATAGCGTGTTTTTTTTAGTTGTATTCGTCATTATTCCACAATGCCGCTTGACGATAACTTGCCAACTCGCAAGGAGTCCATCCTCCCAATAATGTGAATATAAGTATTTCACAAGCGCGCAGTAAAGAAAACATTAGTGCATGTAAAAGGAACAGTTGGGAGGTCATTTTTTACGCTGGCTTTGTCTTTTATGGCTTCGTGTTACCAAGCTAAGGCGTGTTGATTGTCGCTAAAAATAGAGTTTTGCGGGTGCACTATGGCACCACGCCCGAAAAATTGAAGAAAAAAATTGAAAAAAATTTCTTCGAACTAGTTTGCTTTGCTGGCGCGTATCGGACACTTGTCCACCAGTTACATGGGAAATTCCACACTACCGAACACTCCTACATTCCCATGACGTTTCTTTTACGAACAGTCTGCAGAGGCACATGGCTGAGCTGGTATTCGATAACTGTGTAATGAGTGGACAGTGAGTCGTGTAACAGTGTTGTAGGAGCCGACAGCAGAATCAACGAGTTTGTAAGTACAACCGACACCGTCAAAAATACAGCTGGCGTAAACTGTATTTCCCGTGCGGAGACATTCATGTTTCTCTTCTGGAAGGTTAAACTTAGTGAAACAAATGCTGTATACTTCAGTGTTTTCCATCTGATACATATGCAGTTTTTATACTTTCATGCACATACGCAAAATTGACAACATTGCCCACAACATTCATAGAGAAAGTTGCCATATATCAGAACTGACAAGGAAACCTATAGGGTAGTTATTTCTAGTAACTTTAGGTTCTTATCAAGGTTGCGCACTCTGGACGCAGTCATGACCCTTGCTGTTGTGTGTGACCACCTCGATTATTATTCGGCCCAAAACGCCGCTGTAGCACACAAAATTTGCTCAGTAAAAGAATTCGATGAACTGAACGTACTTTTTTTTCAGGTAATATTCAATAAAGCACTGGTTGACGAGTGCTTCAACATGTCTGGCTGAGTCCTGGCATATGACTATAGAAGAAGAAGCGCCACCTTAACGTAAGTTGCATTACCTCTTCTTAGTCAATCGCCCAGAGTTGGAATAAGCCATAGTCGACAAAAAAAAACAGCCAATAAAGAAACAAACAAGTAAGCTGCATTCCAACGCCGTTTTATGCCGATGTTATCGGAGCGGAAATGCCCTTCCCAACATGTTTAGCCACTCGCCAGCCTTTGTTTTCTTCATCTCCTGTCAGAAAGTTTTCCCCAAAGCCTCACTGAAATTTGATCACGTGTATCAGCCTACCTAACTGACCTGTGCGACGTGATTGGCGCGACATACCAAGCCACTGATGCAACAATTTCCTATGACCTTGCATTGCACCTAGTGTTCTCACGCCCCAGTTAGGAGAAAAAAAGTGAACTTTTCTTTTAACAGGCGCCTTGCTACGTCGATGAACGCTAGCTTAGTGCTGCAAGCTTACAGCACGCAGTGCGCAACGTGCAGCTACGGAGCTTGTATTAAAATCTTCGACCAGAAACGATGCAAAGTCTGCAAGCCTGGCGAGAAGCCGAGCAATCCCAATCTTCGGTGTTTTGTGCTCAGAAAAAGGTCTGCGTGGGTGTTTCTTTACGACGTGCGTTGAATCCACGTTGGTCGTATTCACGCCTTAGCGTGCCATGAAGCGAAAGGTACAAAAATGCTAAAGAGCAAGAAGTGGAATAGGGGGGGAGGGGCAGCAAAAAAATAAAGAAATGCCACCCTGCTTTACAGGGTAGCCAGCCAGTCTGAGAACTGCCTAAACTTCCTGTCCTTCCTTTCCTGTCCTTCCTGTCCTTTCCTCCTCTCCTCTTTTTCCAACGCGCTATGCCCAAGAGAAATCCCAAGAGAGAAAAGGCTGTGGGGTTAGCTAAATGTGGGTGTTAGATTTGCTACCCGGCACTGGAGACAAAGAAGGCGTTAAAAAAATTGGCAAATCCCATGTACCCACGAATCGACGTTATGCGAAGCATGTGGAGGGAAGGTGACCATGTTGCATTTTTTTGATGGAGTGACATGTTTCACGCACAGACATATGTTGAAGAGTTGCAAATGTTTATATAACCTGTTGTTTACCCTTGCGCAGCGATGCCAACTGGAACATGCGTATTAGCATCACCAGAACCTGATATGAAGCGCTGATGCTCGCGAGGATGCTCACCCTGGGCATTGCTAAATGCATCAACTTCAGTGCATGGCACCTAACCACAATTGACGTTAACCCGACGTGACGGTTGTATAGAAGGAGTACATATGTAATGCTTATAAAATTGTGTAGGCAGCAATATGGAACCACTATTGACGATTCACAAAGATTAGCGTCTATTTGAAAAGTAGTTCCGAGACCTGGCGTAGCTCTGTTGTAAAATGTATGATTGCCTCGCAGAATGCATGGGTTTGATTCCAGCTGGGAACCTGGCATTTATTTTTTGCATTCGTCGAGTCGACGCTACCAATGCCGGGTATTTCTTAGCGCTCGCGCGTTAAAATTGCCAATGTGTAGTTTCGTCGTTCCTGAAAAGATACCAACTGTAAATGACTTGTGGCACATACCCGCATACCAGTGGCACATACCCGCCCATGGGTATGTTCCACTGCCTGGCGCGAAGTGTTTGACGAGGTACGCTGTGGCATTGTGGCATCATTCATGGGTTGACCAGCGCGTCATACTCGAACAAACCATCTTACCCTCCCATGTTAAGTTTGGTTTACGCCAAGTTAAGGGGTGACCACGACAGCACCCAAACGTAAGCGGCTAGATAGCGAGATATGCTCAAAGTCACCGAAGTTTGCTAAGAAATGCTTCTCATTCAAAAAAGAGGCAGACAGATGAAATACAAAAATCGCGGAGTAAAATAGGAAGCACGCTCAAAAAAATTTTATTTCAAAATAGGCCCTTCCTTGTCACAAAAGCAACACTACGAGGTTTCTGGACCACTGTTTCAACAATCAACGTCCACTTATCAGTTGCCTTTAGTGTCCCTTTATTTTTTGAAGGATTAAACAAATACTGGACTGCCAAGAAAAAAAAACAACGCAAGCGACATTAGTTTCAAATGATTTAGCATTACTTTTAAATGAATACCTGCGCATTTAAATTTGATGCTCTTTGCTTTCGCGTATTCTTCCCCGGCGGTTTGCGTCGTCAATTTTTCTTGTAACATGCACCGACTATCCCAAGAAGTGTCAGTGAAATATTTAAATTTAGGTTAAGTTACAAGAAAATCAAGGGTAAAAAGTTGCGGGTAAGTAAATTAATTTGCACCAACGGCTCCATATTTCTGTCATAATGCATCACTCGATCTTTATCTTTCTCTCTTGGTAAGTGGTAAAACTTCATTCGGAGACACCGACTGCGGCGCGCATCGTACTCTTATTCTGGTTTTGCCACTGCGGTATTCTAGTGACTAAGGTACTTGGCAGCTGACCTATAGGTCGCGGGATTGTATTCCACCTGCGGCGGCTCTAACTTCGATGGAAGTGAAAATGCTGTAGGTCCGTGTGCACCGATTCGGGTGAAGGTAAAGACCACCGAGAGGTCGGAATTTCCGGAGCCCTCCATTATGTCATCTCATAATCATATGGTGGTTTTGGGACGTTAAACTCCACATATCAATTATTCAATCAATCAATCAATCAATCAATCAATCAATCAATCAATCAATCAGTATTTATTTCAGTTTTGGAAAAGAACACCACCGAACGCTCTTCATAACTGCGGAGCACATTAGGTGCTCGGGCTGTTATTAGATGCTTGTAGATGCTTGGGCTGTTATTAGATGCCATTATAATAACCATTATTAGGTGCGGAGCAGCTCTTGACACACGCGTCTAACGCCGTACGTGTGTACGTGCGTAACGTAACATACAAAGCACGCTTTACAAAAATACCATGCCAAGAACCATGTTTTATAGAATAGCTTTGCCGCATAGCGAGTACGTCTAACAGGCAAAAGTTGCTTTAGAGGTGCCCAAAAATGTTTTTGTGGGTGCCGTTATTAGATGCAAACCAGTTATTTCACTCACGCAATTAACACCGTACGTACGTGTGTGCGTAAGCTAACAAACAAAGCACGCTTTACAAAAACACCATGCTAAGAATCTTGTTTTGTAGTTTAGCTTTGCCGCATAGCAAGCTGGTCTAACAGGCAGAGCACGCTCTTCAGGACCACAAAAATGTTTTAAATGCGAAACCTTTCTTGATTGTTGGGGAGGTTTAACCTCCCAAAACCACTATATGATTATGAGAGCGAAGCTTTTCTTGGCGACCTTCGGCGACATTGAGCGTATCTATCTATCTATCTATCTATCTATCTATCTATCTATCTATCTATCTATCTATCTATCTATCTATCTATCTATCTATCTATCTATCTATCTATCTATCTATCTATCTATCTATCTATCTATCTATCTATCTATCTATCTATCTATCTATCTATCTATCTATCTATCTATCTATCTATCTATCTATCTATCTATCTATCTATCTATCTATCTATCTATCTATCTATCTATCTATCTATCTATCCGCTTACGTTTGGGTGTTCTCGTGGTAACCCCCTTCACTAGGCGTGAAGCAAAATTAGCATGAAAGGGTAAATGGTTTGACGAATATGATGCGCTAGTCAAGACATGAATAATGTGACAATCGCGTCACGCACGTCGTCAAACACTTCCCACCAGACAGTGGCACATACACATGAGTGGGTATGTGTTGCTGGTAAGTGGGCATGTGCCAAAGGCGATGGACACTTGATATCTACTCAGGAACGACGAGAACACACATGGGAAATTTTAACGCGTGAGCGTTAAGCAATACCCGATATAGGTAGCGTCGACCCAACTAAGGTATAGAACAAATGTCATTGTAAAGAAAAACCTGATATAAGCAGTGCTGGCCACCCGACGAATGCAAATAATAAATGTCAGGGTCGCAGCAGGAATCGAACCCAAGAATTCTGCGTGGCAGTCAAGCGTTCTGCTTAGAGAAATTTATTCTCACATAAAGTGAACATCAATTACAATCCAACAGAACATTGCGACAGAACACCACATCCACAGACGCACCAAAAGTTGTTACAAAAAGATATGTGTACATATGTCTCGGAACTACTTTTAGGGGCGAAGCTTCTTAATGCAGTACCCGTTCGTTTCTCGTCTTATTACGCAACATGTTTCGTCTTCTGACCTGCATGGTGGTGCTGATGAGAGATTTCATCTGTGTATTGTTGCACAATCAAAAATTCGCAGCGTGTTCGTTAACTAAAAGCTGAATTCTCCTGTTTCTCATTCCTCATTAGCAGCCATTGACATGTACATTGAGCACTATCTGACAAGAAAGGGTTGCTACGTTATACTCGCTGGGCGTAATCTCCTTGAATTTAGAAGGGTTTAGCGAGCATTGGGCCGCAGTGCCATGAATACAGTGAACTAGTATATACCATGACCTCGAGGTGGTTGAAGGTGGGAAGTAGACACGAAGCGCAAGCCGTAAAAATTGTGCGAGTGCCGCCTATCGTTTAGTCCTTGGAATGTCCGCTGAATGGCGGTGCTTCTGTATGCGGAATATATTATGAAAAGATGCGAGATGGGGGTACTTGGAGTGTTGACTAGATGGACGAATGGACACACAGACAGATGAATGGACGAACGTACGGATGGCTGCACGGACGGATGGATGCATGGACGGACGCAGGGCAGGATGCATGGACGAACGCAGGGACGGACGCACGGATGAACATGTGAACGCACGAGCAGGCGCACGCACGGACGGGCGGATGGACGCATGAACGGTCACACAGACGGACGCATGGACGGATGGAAGCAAGAACGAATAGACGGACGAATGCTTCGCCCCACTTTCCATCATTCACCCCGTGGATATGCTGCCCTTTTTTCAAAAAGAGGCTAATCTTCGTGAAATGTCAATAGTGGTTGCAGTGCTGCCTGCCCAATTTTATAAACATTACACATGTACTCCTTTCATACAGCCTTCACGTCGGGTTTACGTCAAGTGTGGTGAGGTGCCATGCTCTGAAAATGATTTATGTAGCAGTGTAAAGGACTAGCATCTTCGCGAGCATCTGCGTTTCATATCACCTAATGGTGTTGCTAAAACCCATTTCCAGCACATTGTTGTGCAAGTGGAAAACTGGTAATGTAAACATCTGCAACTCTTCAACTTATGTCTCTGCGTGTAACAATTGTACTTATAATTAGCGTCATTTCATGACGAGTCACTCAATAAAAAAAGCAACACGGACACCTTCCCTCCACGTGCTTCGCAAAAAGTTGATTCGCAGATACTTGGGATCTGCCGAATTTTTTCGTGGGTGCCAATATTAGATGCGAAGCAGCTCTTTGACTCTCGCGTCTAATGCCGTACGTACGTGGGTGCGTAACGTAAAAAAACAAAGCACGGTTTACAAAATTGCCATGCTAAGAATTTTGTTTTGTAGTATAGCTTTGCTGCATAGAGATTAGGTCTAGCAGAAAGAGCGTGCTTTTCAGGTACACAAATATGTTCTTTGTTAGTGTCCTTATAAGATGCGGAGCAGCTTTTCACTCACGCGTGTAACGCCGTACGTACATGCGTGCGTAACGTATAAACACACAAAGCACGCTTTACAAAAACACCATGCTAAGAATCTTGTTTTGTAGTATAGCTTTGCCGCATAGCAAGTAAGTCTAACATGCAGAGCATGCTCTCCAGGCGCACGAAAATGTTCTTTGTGGGTGCTGTTATTAGAGGCGAAGCAGCTCTTTGACTCACGTGTGCAACGCCGTTTCTACGTACGTCCATGCGAATGCGCTCCAACGCGTTCTCCTCACTGCAAGGGTTGGAGCGGTGCCAAGTAGCACGCACTGCAGCTGTGCGTTCACATCACACTGCCCGCACACGTTTTCCTCGCAGATGCGTGCCGATCATCACCCTCTCCTTCACCCGCAGCACGCTCGCTGCAGGGTCTGCCGATGCCGGCTCCTCCACCCGCTCGCAACACACCTCTCTCTCGCTTCGCCCTCTCCACTACCTGCAATGCTTGACCGCACGTCTAGTGGAAACGTTCTTTCAGCTCGTTTATCTGCGATGAAACTTACACAAAACCCAACCCTTCTCCCGTGTATTTGCGTTTCAAGCAAAATGTTTACTCGAGTAAACGCTACAAGTTCCTTTCAAACCGTTCTTACAGCACCTGCGTTGACGCTCGTTTAAACCGGCTACGCCGTGCGCACCACTCCAGCTTTGTATCCCATCAGGGTTTCCTTCAGAGAGAAGGTCCATATTCTTTGTGCTGTTTAACTTCAGTTTGAATTAACAGGCCAGTCAGCCACAATAATAACATCCAATGTAAGCTTGAAATGTGCCTGCTGTACAATTCATACGCCCGCGCAGCTCCACTGTTTTACAAAATGACTCTACCCTACTGTACTACCTAAAATCAACCACCCTGATTATCCTTTATCGTCGTTTCAGTGACGGACTTTAAAAAGGAGCTAGCAAACGTTCCCTGTGAAGATTCATTCAGGGCACCCACGTGGCGCGAGGTCAGGCTAGCGAGAGCAACCCCAGCGTGACCTGCGGGCATGCGTGTGCATCTTAACACGGTTAGACCCCCAAAGGCAGCGGAGACCTACCGAAGTCGTACTCACGAGCGCGCGTTTATTGTTTCATTAAGGAACCGCGCCTTCTGGCCCGTTCCCAAAACCCGTTGGCACGCGTGGCCGATTTTGATGTGATTGCGGTGATATGGGAATGCTCAGCCGTCGTCGAAGAGGTTATGCTGCCTTGCATTCCCCGACCATGTCCATTAGCAACCGTGTGCTTAGGCTCCACGCTGAAGTTCACACTGCTGTTTTCACGTTGTTGGTTTCTGGCCTGGAGTCGGCGGATGCGAAAATGAGCACCGCTGCGTACGTGACGAAGAAGTGATAAAAGAGCCTCACAATGGGTATACACTGATGGGGAGAGTCATTAAATGGGATGCTCTTCCGTGAGGTTTTACTCGTGCATGGAGTGTGACTGCTTTCGCCCTAGGTGTTTTTTTTTCGTCGCAGTTGTGATGGTGAACTGTGCTTTTCGTGGAAGCAGTTACGCCCCGGTAACATTAGCCCTTTGCTATGAAGGTTGCAGCCATGAACCTTGCTTGTCTGCACGATTACCTCAATTTGTAATGTGTTCAAAACACCGTTGCAAGCGCAGCAAATTCTCTCAACAAAAAAAATTAACAAACAGTACGTTCTTGTTTTTCTTTATCACTCAATGAAGTACAGGTTTGACGAATGCTCCATCGGCTATATTGCTTTAGCCCTTGCCGCTGTAGTGAGCTCTGTACTCTACTTATTGTAAATAAAGTACTACTACTGGTTACACTACTACATTGGTACTATACAAGTAGACACTGTGTGTGGTTCTAAGATGCGTTTAAGGCCGCGTAGGACCATTTGAATGAGCAAAGACAAAAATAAATATTACTTTCGACAATACAGCTTACATCATTACGTCGAAAATTGCTGAAAAAAATCTTTCAGGGTTTCCTAGCTCAGAGTAGCTTAAGTGGTGTGTATTAAACTAAACTCAATTTAGTTCGAAAACACATTACAGCAGCAAGAACGCAAATGGAAAAGTTTACAGCAGTCCACGGCGGTGGTAGAACTGTGGGTCACTATTACAGCGCAAGCGATTAAACTGTGCTCCAGACGCTACCTTTCACCGTTACTTTTCCTCAACTTTAAGGCTATTATACCTGGGCGCCTTTTCCTGTAACACCAGTCTTCATGGCTATAGCAAAAACAATAAGGAATCTTTTCATCTTCAGAAAAATGATAGTATAAATTTTGTTTTTTGCTGTCCTCTAATTGCCTATTCTATGTTTCAAAGTTTTCCTGTTTCAGGTTTTTTTTGAGGGGGGGGGGGGGTGCGCCTTGAAAAATTAACTTGGCCGTTCCCGGGGTGTGTTACGGACACGAATATTTTTCTCGTAATGTGCAAGTTCGGGACAAATAACAACATTATTCAGACTCCACTATTAGTTTACTAGATGATGTCACACGTGTGGCATTGTTGCAATGTTCCGGAAACAAGTGTGAACGGTCATCACGCCAGCATTCTCCTCGATATAAATCACCACTGCCATTGGTTTTGTCTACAGTGGCTGTACAAATAATGTGCACCACGGGCGTGCTATGTTCATCTTGGTAGATACTTCGTAATAAAGGCATGCTTTAAACTCAAGTACACCATCAATTGGAACATATGATTCAAGCAAACTGTGGAACTTGTTTTTATTTCTGAGTTTTATCCTTTGAATTACAGTGTTTAAAACGCAGTGTGGGAGCACTTCTTTAAAAAAAATTAGGACAGAGAACATCTCACAATCTTGGTAGGATTAAGTATGGGTTTCTATAAAGCATTATAGGGACGCATCGTAGTACTTATTATAAATGCTTTTAAATAGGCACTAGGTGAAAGCACTTCAAAATGCTCAATGCAATAAATACTCACAAGTCAAGGTGTTCACACGTTAGGACTCTTCCAAGACAGCATTACAAAGCACGGACTACTAACAGGAGTATTTTTCGCGGACGGTATTATAGAGTAGCGGTTTAGTATTCTGCAATTCTAATGAACTAAGGCGCGATTATACATTTATACCTGTTCTGTTTCATGCTTCAGAAAGCGCGTTCGTAAAACGCTTGTTGTTATTGACGGCTAAGTAAACGCAGCATTTTAACATTCATTTGCATCACCATGAAAGTCGCACCGTGTTTGTCAGCTTCGCGATAAAGGTTAGGCTAAGACTGATAGATCAAACACTGCTGCTGGTATACAAATAATTCTAACCACAGTATCAGCAAACGTTTGTCTGGAGTCATGTAAAAAAAAAAACTTACGGTGCGTGCGCGCAGCACACCGACAGGAAAGCAGGCTTGTAGTGCGTAATACTTCCAGTGTCATTCTGTGTGCCACACTTTCCGACATAATTTTGTGATGTATTTTATAATTTTTTTCTTTTCTCGGCGTCAAATTGAAGCCTATCTGAGCTACGAAGCCGATCGGCCATATTTATTTATCGAACGAAACATTTTTAGCAATATACTCTATAAAAGTGGCTCATGTCCTTCAGAGATTCCGCCAGTGCAAGTGCCACGATGCCTGTGTTTCAACATCTCACGAATTTCAGCAACTGTTTAAGAACGTCAGTCGTCCTTACTCGAGATTCGTTCGGAATGGGTGAATCAATGCTTTCCGATGCAGTAGCCAACCAGTCTGGAATCGATGTCCTATTGATTGCTTGACGATGCGAGAGCAATTGTCTAAGAGCACGCCTTGTCCTCCTACATTTATTTGCTTTTTTTTTCTTGGGAAGCTGGAGCACTGGAAGCTTCCGACATTCGGTGCTAATGACCGAGAAAATGGATTGGAGGATTCGTCGGGTCATGAAGCGCATTGTTCCAAGTGCGAAACCCGATTGTCATCCAGCAGCCTCTCTTACCCTCTTACACGCAAACGTACACATGCAAGCACGCTTCATTTATTTGTTTTTTCCAGAGAGTTGCCTTTCACAGGCAAACGACATTTGCGTTGGGCGGGAGAATTTCGATCGTTACTCTCCTTGTTAGATTGTATCAATGCGACGATTCTGATTGCACTCTTCTCTTCTAAGTATCACACTGGCTTTCTGAATCTGATACGATGTACGTAACTTTCAGAGGACATCCATCGTTGCTAATTCTGACAATGTTTCCTTATATAATAGACGCAATTCACCACTTTTGTACCGGTGACCGCCAATATCGCGACCGTCTAGAGACTCTTCCTACTCACCGCCTTCAAAAAATTGGATGACAAAACTTTCGAAGAAGACCAAACTGGTCGATCTGGCGCGCCTGGCACCACGCTTATCGTAATTCGCGGACAAAATGGGCGCATTGTGATCTGATAATGAATGTTAGAGAATATATTATTGCTATTTCTTTTTTTTTCAAATTTATGCCTTGTCGCATTGGTTTCTGATTGCGAGTCGAAGCAATAAAAAAAAGAAAAACTCCCGAATAACGTTGGTTGCAACTATTGCTTTAAGCAAAGGTATTGTGTTAATAAATGCGAAGCATTTCTTAGTGAACTTCGGTGACTTTGAGCGTATCTATCTATCTATCTATCTATCTATCTATCTATCTATCTATCTATTTATCTATCTATCTATCTATCTATCTATCTATCTATCTATCTATCTATCTATCTATCTATCTATCTATCTATCTATCTATCTATCTATCTATCTATCTATCTATCTTAATGTCACAATCCCGTCGCGTACGTCGTCAAACACTTCTCGCCAGACAGTGGCACATACCCACGGTTGGACATGTGTGCCACTGCTGTGCGGCTATGTGCCACAGATGATTGACACTTAAAACTGGTGCACACCGGTGACTAGCAGCGGTCGCGCGACCATTCGAGACTGGCGACCAAAAAGCGACTGATGTTCACACCGGCAGAAGCTGCATGCGAGCGACCGGAAGTCGCAAAACCGGAGAGTCACGTCCGGATCTCGTTATCAGCGAGAACTCTGGAGACCGGCGCCAATCAGCTGATCACCGCCAGCTGAGTGAGCGGAGCAATCCGAGCGCGGCGCATTTATTGTTTTCGTCCGTTTTCGCACAGCGTTCCCAGCAGCGTCAACGAGTTCCATTCAAGCGAAGAACTAGAAATTGTCATGGCGCTAGTGCGCTGTCCCATGGTGTCAGCGCTGGCAGCACAGACGCCTCCGAAAAAAAAAAAGCTGGTGGTGGGTGTTACCGTCCCTTCGATCGCGAGAGTTGGCCGGCCATGCAAGCCGCCTGCCTTCCGAGCTGCCCTGAGATGACGACGAGCATTTCCGAGAGTCGTACGTATTCAGAAACGCTCTTGAACTTATCTTGACTTGCCACAGCCTCCAAGCAGCCCAAACTCGTCTCGAAGCTGGTGTCCTAACACGTTGCCAAGGCATGAAGCACAAACGGGTTCCAAACGCGCTTCATTGAAGGCGTTGACAAGTCAAGTTCAAGACAAAAACGATTATGAATACGGGGGAAAGATAGTGCACTATTCGTTTTCTGTTTACATTGACGGTGTTTAGTTTCTTGCAATTGCCGCCACTTAAATTCGACACTTTGCTTGAGCCGCTGCGCCCCGCCATCTCCATGCCAAGTATTCCGCGGTGGCCATGGTGCCACAGACCCAGGGGAACGCACTCGTTTGTATCTGGCGAAAAAAGACCATCGCAATGAAAAAACAAAAAACAAAAAATTTGAGCATCGCTGATTAGTTCCAGCAGCTCTGCGACTGCAGTCGCGCGACTGAAAAATCGGCCAGGAAGCGACTAGCCAAAGCAGTCGCTTTGCGACCGTTCGTGACTGTTTGCGACCAGTCGCGAATGGTCGCGTGACTGATGCTAGCCGCCGGTGTGCACCAGCCTTTACTATGTACCCTGTAACGACGGGAACACACATAGACAAATTTAACGTGTAAGCGTTAAGCAATACCCGACACCGGCAGCGTCGACCCAGCGAAAGCATAGAGTAAGTGCCAGTGTTTATAAAAACCTGACATAAGCAGTATTAACTCCGTGATGAATGCAAACAATAAATTTCGGGGTTCCAGAAGGAATCAAACCCAAACAATCTGCATGGCAGTGAAGCATTCTACCACAGAACTACGCCAGGTCTCGGAACTAATTTACAAATAGACGTTGACCTTCGTGAAATGGCAATAGTGGTTGCAGTGATGCCTACCCAATTTCATAAACATTACTTATGTACTCCTTTGTTACAGCCGTTACTTCGGCTTAACGTAAATTTGGTTAGGTGCCATGCTCTTAAGTTCACTCATGTAGCAGTGTGCAGGGCCAGTATCTTCGTGAGCATCAGCACTTCATATCAGCTTCTGGTGTTGCTAATACGCATGTTCCAGTTGACATCGTTGTGCAAGTGCAAACAACTGGTTATATAAACATCTGCAGCTCTTCAACACATGTCTGTGCTTGAAACATTTGTACATATATTTAGCATCATTTCATGAGGTGTTGCTCCCGGTCACCTTCCCTCCGCATGCTTCGCATAACATAAATTCTCAGTTAAGTGGGGTCTGCCGAATTTTTTATAACTTGTCTTCATTTGTGATTTCGTTTTATTAGATAACGTCACGTCTTTTAATTCTCCACAAACCATTAGAGGCAGTACTCTTGGACTAAAATATGCAAGGTTAGAAGTGGACGGTGCCCCTAGGCCGATGCAGAAAAACACGTGGCAGGTGAATTGATCACAGAAATTTAAAAACAAATTCCATGCCCATATTACTAATTATTTTCGCATAGAGAAGCTGAAATAATAGGCACTATTTATAACATGTGTTGCTTCTCGTTGTACAGAAAAGGACATTGCCTTAGTAGAAATTCATGATGCCCAGATGTCTTGTGTTCAGGATTGACGTAGAAACACCAAAACTAAAATAAACACACAAAGAAACACATACATCAAATTATGTACCTTTAAACAATGTAGTACTTCTTATAATACAAACCAAGGACAGTCAGACGACAACCTCTGAGAGCTGACGCGTACTGTTCGTTGTACAGTGCCGCACATTTCTCTGGTACTGCACCTTTCTGCTACATTTCTGTAGCACATTGAACAGTAGTGATTCGTATCGGGCACATTTCTCGCCTCGCTGTTTTCACCGAGACAGCTCTCGCCGTGTTTTTGAGCTCTTATGTGTCAATGTCTGCTAAGAAAAATCAAGAAGGAGAAGACTAGCCAGCGTTTGTTTGTTTTTCATTCGGAAGCCGAAATTCGTGGTATACACATTGCGTTGTATGAAATTGCATTTCCTGGTGCACAACAAAGAAGCGCATCACATGTGGGTGCAGGGGAGATAAAAGACACGCCCAGGGACAGAAACAGCTGCCTAACTCGAGCAATGGTTCAGAACCTATTCAGACAGTGGAGACATCTGGCGGTGCGCGTACTTATTGCAATCTAGACGTAAAATGCTGAACAGTACTGCTTGCCTTCACCGACGAGGAACAACTGAACTCTGAATAAAGAAACACACACGCACAAAGAGTGTTTTAGAGCGCAGCTCTCTAGCACTCGTTCAGGTGTTGTGTGGCATCGCCGTCGGTGGTGAAACCAACGGAATTGCAGAAAACTAAAATTAAAAAAAAGGATTGAATGAGATTCAAACGTGGACCGTATGCTCGAGTATTCTACTAAGTACTCGAGCATTATACTAATACTCGCGAGTCGAGTATTCTGCTGAAGCCACTCTCACTCCCGAAGCTCATTTGCAAAATGGCTTTATAGAGGTAATATGTATGGCAAGGAATGTCTTTCACATATGTACTATAGTGTGGCAGAAAAGTAGAAGAAGAATCAGTCACGACGCAGTGGTAACTGGGCAAAGACTGAGTGGTGTAATGCTTCCTACCCACTGCAAAATGCTTCATCGTCATCAGTCACATGTAGCATCAACGCAGTGCTATTATTACCTTATTGATGTGAAGCGGATACCTCACTTATCCGAATAGACGAGTGATGATGCAGTGGGTGTTGTCTGACTGCGCAGTTGTAATTTATGACGCAGTCGATACCTAGCAGAAGCCCTGCCTTTCCCTCATATTATTTTCCCTCTCTCTTTTGTGGGAAGCCAAATCTACTAACGCTGTTGCCCTTGCCACATAATGAAGCTGCACTTAGAATTCGCATTCAGTATTGTAATCATCGGCGCATTTTCTTGTGGTTAGTTTTGCAGCTAAGTTTGTTGTTTGCAGTAACAGCTCTTGTTTTGCAGAGTTTTTTTAGCTTTGTTG
Organism: Rhipicephalus annulatus; assembly: GCA_013436015.1. Taxonomy (NCBI): domain Eukaryota; kingdom Metazoa; phylum Arthropoda; class Arachnida; order Ixodida; family Ixodidae; genus Rhipicephalus; species Rhipicephalus annulatus. The sequence continues at coordinate 68,222 of WOVY01013875.1, read as the reverse complement.
GGGTTGAAAAGACAACACGGACATTTTCTTTGTCAACGATTCTTCCCACCCAAAATATTGAATATAGTGTGTAGTTAAGGCAAAACACTCATGCAGCTGTCATGTTCAGACGATTTGGTTGCAGTTTTACGAGCACTTTTCATGCCTCTCGAAATACGCACAGCTACAGAAGCCAGCACAATTTTCGGAAATTATTAAAGACAGCTTGAAACCTCTAGGTGTGACACATTAGGTACCACAGAATAGAGCCATGCGTGTATTTTCTCTGGCCTCTTTTAGTAACCTACTCACATACTCAGTGGTTTTAGGACTGTAATGACTGGCAACCGTCTTGAATACCAATTAGTCGTACATAGGATGCTCATACAAAAAAATCAGCCAGGAGCAATGCCGACATATCCTCGCTTTCTAGTGTTTATATTTATAAGTTTGTTGAATTTACATTACTTGGGTTCTTTAAGTTCACGAAATATCCGTGCAAACTAATAATAAGCAGTGACACCAGGCCACGGCGGCCACATTTTAGATGGAAGCGACGATGCTTGAGGACCCTGTGTTTAGACTTAGGTTGACGTTACAGAACCCTGGTTGGTCTAAATTTTCAGAGCCTTCCCCTATGGCGTCTCTCGTAATAATGTGGTGGTTTTGGGACGTCGAAGCCTAACAATTATTATCATATTTAGTGGCTGTTTAATATATGCCTAGATATTTTTTAAACGGGAGAGACGTTTTTTTTTAAGAAATGGGAGCTTGACGCGACAATTAGTCACAGAACAGGAAACGCTGTCGAAGCCAGCGTTTTCTCGACGAGAGTCGTATTTTTTTTCAACAAGAATCTGCTTTCTTTAGCAACGTTTTATTATATGCCTAGCTTGCTCTGCTGCTGGCTCAGTGGGCAAAAAAAAATGTTTGGTAGTTACTAGTGCTCTGGATACGTATTATATTACATTGAATTATTTGTTCAGTGGAGCATCTGTTTATTACTTCGTACACTCATTAGTTAATTCATTGATTTACAGCCATTTAATAAAAACGAAAGCAAGGCTGATCAACTTATTTGCCGACTCGCCTTCACAAAGAGAGAAACATAGTCCAAATTTCTCATGAGTGTGGTGGGCATTCTACCCTGTATGTGCATATCGAGCAACGACATACTACTCTGTGGCTTGATGAAAAATCAGCGCGATTTCATTCAAAAAAGAAAGGAAACTGACACGCTGTACTCAAGGTACGTCCGAGTACGTTCGGAACACCCCTAACACGACTCTTTGTTCGCTGCACACCCTTCTTTCATAAGAAGCCAACGTTCTGTTTGTTATCCCAAAGTCAATATTGGCCCCTCTTTGTGAGTGATGGCTCTTCTGCGGTAAACACGAAGCTGCCGAAAATGTGTTTGCGATTTCGGCATCAAGCGCACCCAATTGCATATAACTGCGGGTCGGTCACCGTTTTCGAAGCATTTGCTCCCTCGGGAATCACTCCGTGCTTTATGTTCCAGCAGATCAAACAAAAAAGATACAGTTTGGTCTGTAAGATGCCGTGTCGACTGGGAGCCAGCATGCATAAGGCATGTCTCTGAGCGTGCAATCTTAGACAACCTTTCGCAAGCGTACTTTCTATCTGTCTGCTAGAGTTAATACGCCGGTGTCGTGTTCAGCGTGCTTTCTCAATTAGGCGCGATCTTTCTAACATACGCGCGTGCTTCCTTGTGTGAGTGCCGCAAAGCAAGTAGGTAGGCTACGGCTCTTGCACCACATCCTTTTGTAGCATGAGAGCCCGGTAGTGTGTAGCGTACCGCCCTTCTGTCCCAGCCGACGAGGGTTCGTGCTTGCATTACGTAGCCGCGAAAGCTGCTGCTTACATTACCTGAGAGTCGCGCATACGCATAGTCTCCAGAACCATCGCATCTTGTTTACCGTTTCAGTGTAACGTAATTTCTGGCTCGGTTGCTGTGCGTCGTCTGACCACCATGATACTTATTTTAAGTTTACAGCACCCGCTCGCCTTTGCTTGTTTCTCCGGTTGCCTGAGCAGCCTGAACATATCTGCACACACCTTGTGAGAATTTGTGAGACCCACATGCTCTGCAAGCACTTTCTGATTACATCCTCGAATAAGTGCACCAGCTAATTCGACCCAGACACTTCCTCGGACGAGTGCATTAGTTCACTGGGCAAATTTACGTACTTGGCGTTCACGTTCTATAAAGAGATATATAAGGCGTCAACTTATTTATTTAAGGTCTTTCTTTCTTGCAGACATTATCCATGGCGAGCAGATAAAGCAATGAGTTAACGTAACAACTTCGGGCGACTCTGCAGCGTAGGCTGCATCTCGCTGCGATTAACATGAGTGGGGTGAATGTTCGTGTTATGAGTTTACTTAACCGCGAATTCCATCTGAGTGCGTGTATCTGAGCTACTTTGTTATTCAATGCCCGCCTCCGAGCTGAACGAGCAGGTTTCATAAGGCCACTGCTATGTTGTCTTCGTATGCAGACAAATATCAATACCACCGCATTCTGATGTGTGGAGTCACGCTATGGCTGCAAAGAAACGCTACACATTGAAGAACTCAAACTTCGTTGCATGCCATGAGACAACAGAGAACCGTGTAAGTTGATGTATAAAAGATTTTGTTGCCGCATAATAAAAGAAATAATCAATCAACGAGAGCAAAACAAAGAGATATTTTAAAAAATAAATAATTGAATGAATAAGCAAAACGCTCGAGAAAGCTTGATTGGGTAGTTCGCGTAAATGCGTAAACTTCATTTCTTCATTTACGCTTGAGTTCGCGAACTCAAGCGTAAATGAAGAAATAAAGCTTTTTTCAGTTTTCTGCCCTTAAAATTGAATCACAAGAATCCCCTGTGGTATCACGTGATATTTGACTAACATCTATAACGCAATTCTATTTATGTGATAGCAATTATTTAGAGACTCTCAGCTGGTTGTTTAAAATTCCGGTTATTGTTGCTTTGGTGACAGGTTCCAAAAGGTAAATAAAACTAGGAGGCGGTGTTCTACTATAAAGTGGCCTTGTCTCAGTACAGGAAAACCTAACCGAACACACACTGTACAAAAACACCATGCCAAAATCTTTTGTGGTATAGCTTTGCCGCAATACAAGTAATTCTAACAGGCAGAACACGCTTTACAGGCGCACAAAAGTGATTTTTGTTGGTGTTGTTATTATAAGCGAAGCAGCTCTTTGAATAACGTGTGTAACCGCTATACGCATGTGCGTCAGTGGTAAGACGCCGAAACGCGTTTCTGTTGCCGCAGGTGTTGGAGCGGTACCAAGTATTTCACGATGCACCTGCGCGTTGGCGTCACGCTACGCTCGCACGCTTCCCTCACAGGTGCGCTCTTACGTCATTGCCTCCCTCACCCGCAGGACGCTCACTGCAGCGCCTGCAGTGGCCGGCTTCTCCGCCCGCTAAAAAAACGCTTCTCTCTCGCTTCACCCTTTCCACCACCCGCAACGCTCGCCCTCACTTCGAATGGAAACACGCTTTCAGCTTGTTGATCTGCGATGGAGAGAACACCGCAAGAAGACGCTCCTTCGCTCGCTGAAAAACCCGCCGATGCGAATAGGCCCAACCTGACCATCGCCTGCCTTGCGAGGGTTAGCGAAGCTGAGCGCGTTCGCGAATGGGGACGTTGCATCTGCAACACTGGTGAGGCGCGAGCCAGGATGCCGAACGCAAGCGTCGGCAGCGGAACGCGAACTACCCACCACAATAAGGGGTACTTATATTGATCTGGTATTTGCCAACTTCTACGTTACATGTCCGCAAGAACCTCTCAGCCTGCGCTTCACCGATCACAAGGCCATGGTAGTCAAGGCGAAAAGTGTGCCTGCTCTGGACCAGGGCCCGTGTCTCGACTCTGAAGAAACGACGACTAAAAAGTCTTGCCAAACGCTTTGATGAAACTTACATGAAACCCAACTCGCCTTCCGTGTCTTTGTGTTTCAAACAAATGTTTACTAGTAAACGCTACACCGAGTTTCACTTCAAACCGTTCTTCCAGCCCCCGCGTCAACGCCCTTTTCAACCAGGTCAACACCATGCATACCACTGCAGATTCACATCCTATCAGGGTTACCTTCGGGAAAATGGTCCATCGATTTACCTCTCGAGGTATCGATAATTACTCGTAGAATTTCTTTAGGCAGTTGTGTAAGTGATGAATCAGTGTGGAGAAATAGAAAAGTCTGCCCACAATAAGGCTGTTCTTTGTGTTGTGTTGATGTGAAAGGGAACGCAAGAGTGCTGAGTTCCCTTTCTATGCCCTTGGAGCTTCGATCACGTACCCAGCAGCTCCACCAATTTTTAAGGCGTTTATTAGCCGGCAACCGGCGATCAAACGCTATGGCGACAGTCACGGCCTAGCACGTACTCACAGCGCGAGCGGCATCCTTGTTGGGTAGCCCCACTAGAAGGTACTCAAGAGTTCGAGCCATTTCAGAGTATGGAGGCTTCGCTACAATTTGTACAGTCATGCTCAATTGGAATGGCAACGCGGTGACCGGGGCTCATGTGCCCCAAGCCTTAACGGTGATCGTTGGAAAACGGGTGCTAATATATTGGTTCGACTCCCCACTTTATCTCATTTTATTCTCACCTCTTCCGTAGCAAGCATTACATGGTTTTACAGACCACCATTTAGTGAACCATCCTCTACCTCAGTAATATTTTCATTATAGATGTCGCTTTGAAGTGCTGAAAACACTCTTGAGGAGGGACACCATGGTGCAACTTATACTGGGCGCCGCTGTGCATTACACAAGATGATTCATTTAGAACTGATCTTTTTTTCGTTTGAATTTAGTTTTTCTGCCATATGTGCGACTTCCAGCCAGGTTTGTCGAAAGATTCAGGAATGACGAAAATTTTATGAAATAACCCATTCATTGATTTGAAATGCCAAAAAAGTGAGCAGAGAAAAATAATTACTAAATGCTGAAAAGTGACATTTCGCAGTCTTGCATACAAGAGGGCCCGACTACATACTATTGAACTCACAGAAGGTTCCTGTTTTGAGTGTTCTTTCACTACATGACGTTAGGGCAAGCGATTATCAACGTTTATGTAGAAACCTTTACCTATCATGCTCTCCATGCTTCATGGTGATCGATGTTTGAAGCAACACCTTAAAAAAATTTACACCCATAAAGGTGTAGTGTTTGTTTCATGGGCAACACCATTTTAGGGTGTCTAGGAACACCCTAGTCAATAAGGTGTTCAGAAAAACCCGCGATGGAACTCCGGCATCACAGCTGACGCAGTGTTAAGTGTTTCTCACTTAACATTGTACAGTTTTTTTTTCGTAAATAGATAATGCCAACTTTTGAGGACAAAAGAAGTATGTTTGTTTTCAAGTGTTGTAAAATATAATTCATAACTTGATGCCAAATCAGGAACGCAATGGCAGAGCAACGCGTACTCTGGTGGTTAAATTTGCCCAGGTTTCACTTCTAGCTGATGGTCACAAAAACGTTTTGCAACAAGATTTACGTGCAAAAATTGAAGGAATTTTACACTAGATATAGCTTCATATCATTTCGTTTTACACTCTGCAAACAAGTGTCGCCAATATAAAGAACGTAACCCCGCCGCGGTGGTCTAGTGGCTCATGGCAGCGCTGGGCTGCTGACCCGCAGGTCGAGGGACTGTATCCCGGTTGCAGGGACTGCATTTTCGTTGGAGGCTGAAATGCTGTAGGCCCGTGTGCTTAGATTTGGGTGCAAGTTAAAGAACACCACGTGGTCAAAATTTCCGGAGCCCTCAACTATGGCGTCTCTCATAGTGATATGGTGGTTTTGGGACGTTAAACTCTACATATCGTCGTCATAGTCATTATCATTATCATCATCATCAACATCATCATCATCATCTCAAGAACATAATACATATGAAACGGATCCGGAGCCATAATTTCGATGGGGGTACAAGCGCCGCTTAAGGAGCCCGCGTAGACGATAGCTACAGATTCCCCTATATGTATTACTGTATGAAACTATATGCTGGCAGGTATTTAGGCTACTAGTCCCCTACAAGGCCAGTGCTAACCACATATAAAATACACAGGCGTATAAGGCACACAGGTGCGTAATCATTATTCGCGTCAACGATGTGAAGCCCTTATGATCACGTCCGCTACTCACACTGACATGGGCGCTGCGCTCACTTTCTCCAACCAGAGCTACGAATGCTACGGGCGTTTCTGCTTACGTTCAAGCTGAGCGAGAACACGCGCTCATGGCTAATCCCGCTATGCGGCTGCATACCGCTCGGCTGCATACCACACAGCCTCTGCTCGTAATCACCGAGTTGATTGGCTCATTTGCATAGCGAAACAAGGTCACTCTTTCCGAGCAACGTGAGATTTGCATTGGCTTAGGCAGCGCTTGCAGGGAAAAATTTTCACGGTGTGCGAGAGAAAAAATAATAAAGAAAGCGAGTAATGACAGCCAGGGGATTGCTTCTGACTCTCTCATTGAACTGCTTTTGAAACGTCCTTCAGTATTGCGTGTTTAGAAATTCCATGCGACGATTGCATAATGTATTGCAGCCCTTAGAGTCCCTTGTGCATTGTAACACGACATGCTAAATACGCGTAGCTGGTAATCTAAAACCTGCTCCGAAAACAATGTCAGTGACGGGTCGCTCATGTTACAATCGAGTGTAATATAAGATGACATATTCTCGCTCGTTTACCATTTCTCGGGGAGGGGGCGGTGGGCGTGGTGCTGTTTGGTTTCTAATTATCTGCAGTAGTAATATCGAGTGGTGTTTGCCGTTTGCAAAAAATGAGTGATTGAGATGGCAGGATGTTTTGAAATAAATTATCTCAAGTGAGCTGTGAACTTTTGCAACTGTGAGGTCCTTTGTCACACAGTGTTCATGTAACGTTTGTCGCCTTACTTATGTTAAGCGCAAACGATTTAGCGGGGCGACACAATGCGATTATCTTCCCGACTTTCGAGTGAACGTTCAGGAAAGCAACGTATGAATGGCGTTACACGACAGTCACTATCTGGTGCCTAGTACTAAGAATAGTAGAAGTAGTACAATTAGCAAGAAATTTATAATGTTTTACACTGGCTGATGAAATATCACAGTGAAATTAGCGAAGGGTTTTGTCTTTTATAATTAAAAAATTAGGTTAATAGCGAATACTAGAGGGACTTACCACAGACACTTCTTATGACTAGCACATGGCGTCATTAATCTATTCGAGAAGCACATTTCAATCCGCCCCCACGTAGCTGCAGGCTATGCGTTGGCTCGAAAGTTATAAATACTCAATAAGATAATTTAGAACTCCACTGCAAAGAAGGTCATAGTATAAGTTTAGATCTGTGATGGGTAAGGTACGTACAATACCGTAGCGTACGGTCAGTTAAGATATTGGTCCCTTATTTGTCCAGATAAGTAACTAAATTTAACTCTACAAGTTAAGAAAAAAGTATATTTTTTATTGTGAGTAGCTGTAATTGTGGCGGCTTTTGGCGGCATTGATCTCAACCACAGGAGTTTTACGCATGGCTTTAGAGATCCGCTGTAGCAGCTCGAAACGCTATCCTGGATTTTGTGGGGAAAGTCTCGAAGAAGGAACAGCAACTAAACTCGTCGAGCGTGTAGGAATGGCTTGAGTTCATTTAACGTGGAGACTGTATTCTTATGCATAGTATCATCAAGATGAATAACGCTCACTGAAGACGAGCCTTCATTTTCTCTAAATTCTACCAGAGTGAACCAAATATTCACCGAGCTCTAGATGGCAGCGTCACGCATTAGGAACCCATAATTGAAAAAAAATTTGGTAGAATAGTTTTTTTCATTGCATGTACTCGAATGAAAACAAAGGTTTCATTAAAATAAAGCAGGGTTGTCAAACACATCAGTAAGTGAACCACAGTTAATGAATCGCTTGGTCGGGCTACAGCATGGTGCGTATTACAAGGAAGCACCACCCCAAACAGAATCGCCTGAAGTGATTGTTATTTTACCTCAACTCAGACAGATGTAAACTCTTCACTCAGTGAGGGGGGCCCAGAACATATAATCTAGGCTTGTCCAAACCTGATCAAAGGGCCAAACACCACATATCTGAACGCGCAGCAACGGGAGATTACGCTACTTAGTGCAGACTTGTCCCAACCTGTCAAGGCGACCACCACATATCTGAACGCGCAGCATTGGGAGATCACGCTCTTCAGCTCAAACATCCAGGACCACCTACCAGTGATCAGGCGAACCAAATATGCCGCCAGAGCTTAACGACTCATAGCTGCCATCTAGGGGAGGGGATACAACTCTTCTCAGATTTGCCGTTTCTTTCTTTCTCTCTCGGGTTTTTCTAGTATTCGGATGTCAAATAAGATTAGAGTGATGTGGTTGGGGGTAGAGTTTTGAATGAAACGTCAGATAACGTTGCCATTTGAAAGATTATGGCCCTTCCTAATTTCATTTATGGGTCTTTTTTAGAATGGATTGGGCCTCTGTACTCTATACATATAATATCGATCTCCAGAATTGCGAAAATACAGACACCGATACTGAAAATATACAGCTTTGGCTCCCCGATTATGGGTTAGCTCGTGGTGACTGCATAAAGTGCCCCAAAAAGAACATAGGACGAAGCTGGCTTCGAGGTCCGCTGGCGAAAGGAGCATGGTCTGTGCTGAAATAAACATTGCACCAACATGACATGCATTAGGGAACGTCAGTTACTATGGTGTGGATCTTTCTTACTGGAATTGATTTAGTGTTCTTGGGATTTAAGTTGATTTGATTTACCGCACACAATGTTACTTTAAGTATTAGAGACAGAGAAAAAGGAGCTGCATAAAACAGTTGGAGAATGCCCCATATCTCAATTTCAATGTAGCAACACGACGGCAAAAGCAAATTACATATAAATACAATTCAAATCAACAAATAACATGCTATACATTAAAAATTGTTCTACAAAAAGGAAGTAATATGACGGACATATTTACCAAGTATATTCGAAATATACCTATTAGAGAAAGCGTGTACATTTCCAAAATTAAAAAAAAAATATATTTAGAGTACTTGGCAAGCCATAACGAAAAGCCTTGAAACAGTAGTCTCAAAACACTCGGAACAAAATGTTTCGAGTATTTGTTGAGGTGCGTAGAAGAATTTCATTGTAGAATAGCTGAACTGCATACATAAACGAGATATTTAATATCAGACCGACAGACGATAAATAAAGAATATTTGTAGAACAGGTTTATTTGAATATTTTATATTTAACGAGTGTTTGTGAAGTTTGGGCGTTAAAAGAGAGGTTTCTAGCAGAAAGAAGCGAATTTTTAAATAGGATAACAATATTACTCATGTTTCATCCTGGTTAGATCCTGGGAAACCACTCAGTTACAGGATGTTAAGAATCTTAAACTTCAAGCTGCATACATTAAAACACTGCTTACATTGACCAATATATACACTCGCCGTTCGGGTATTCGAGTAACAATAGTAGGCCGTCCTTCCTGAGTGGGCATCGGGCATTATACCATGAAGGGACCCCTATGGCCATTTCATGCGCATGGGTCTGCGCAGCTCGTAGGGCTAAAATTTTACGATTGCAAAATTTGAACCGTAGAATGTACTCCACAAGATATTCAACCCAACTTGAAGGGTCCCTGCAACACTTTTTGAGCATGGTTTGAAAATGCTGCCGATCGGTGGAAGAGGCTTCCGACAACACGCGAGCCAAATAATACAGCGCAGCACGTAGCCTGAAATCAACAATAAATAATAAAGTGAGCTAAAAATAGCTTTCTGTTCTCTCGACATATCACGGAAAAAGCCCAAACATCACTCGTAATAATCCCATCTATCAGCCACTGGCTGATTGGAAAATGGTGCGCTCGGTCGTTACAGAGATCAACACGGGAGGCCGCGACTTGTCCACGCGTGCACGCGGTGACACTGAGAAGGCCGCGCATTCGAAGAAAAAAAAAGAAAAGTTCTTAATGTCACGAGGCGCGCGTTACGTTTTTTTTGTGACCCTGCCATCCTTTCCTGCTTAGCGTGCAGCGCTTTCGTCGGGATAAGAAGTGAGAGAATGCAATTGCAGCTTGCGACAAACCTTTGTAGCTCCGCTCACACTGGACGAATTTTAAAAACTTTCGCAATGTTTAATTCGTCAGTCAATAAGCTATTCAAGAAAATTTCTTCCATGGTTACTTGAATAAGTGTTTTAGGGCCCCTTTATTGTAATCTTCTAGGCAATATTGGTTGAATTTTGTTGTCGCGGAATGGATTCGCTTTCGTGGACAAAGGGAAGAGCTTCATGGAGGATTTACTCACGATAAAAATTTCAACTTAGCGAAAATTTCATTCCGGACTCGCGTGAGGGTAGTCTTGGGATAAGGTGCTGCGGAGCCGTTACAGGTGATAAAGAACGCTGGTAAGAAGATGAAAGACGTCATGTTGATACAGCCCGGAAACAGCGTTTTAGGGAATGCTGCAAGCCGCAATGAAACTTACACTTATGCATCGTTTGGAGAACTCGCAAAGGGGGGACTGCGTGAAAATTTTCATGTGTTCATTCATTGCAGTGCCTTTCGGCGTTCACATTGGTTGAGCCCGCTTATGATTTATTTGTGTCTCTTGTTTACCTTGAAGTATTTTTTGTGGTTGTGTTTGTGGGAACCGTCGAATGTACATGCTCTTTCAACGTCATCTCATATCCATGTTCATGTAAATGACGTCTGTTTTGTCATCATTGTTAGAGTATGTCTAAGAAGGAAATGTTCTGTTGAGTGTTATGGACGTTTGTGGAAATAATTTTTTTTCTAAACAGAAACATGTCTATTTTGTGTAATATTGTTCTTGAGCACGAGAGTAAACTGTCCTCACAGGTGAATGCAAAAACATCACCCTACACTGTGAATGACCCCCTTGTTTGTTCATATAGCCTTTCTGTTTATTTAAGTGTAGCCATCTCAATGGTCATGAATGTCCTGTCTGTTTTACAATTTTTCCATTGTACATCACTTCATACGCAAATAAGTTATTTTCGCTGTATATAACAGCTTGCATTGTACATACGCATTGATCACCATTGTCCCTTTTTCTGTGTGCACATAAGCTATGTAAAATATATCCGGAAATAAAATTCTCTTTAAGCATAGCTCTCCATAGTTGAGTATGAAGTACTCGAAATCGTTAAATATTTTTTCTAAACACAGCTCTCCAGGCTTATCGCTGGTTTTCTTATTCCGCCGGCCACGTTCCTCCGTATTTTTAGGTATTTTATACAACCACTATGGCATTTGCGAATCTGTTTGGTTAAACGCTCTCGAAGAAATAAGACTAAAAATTCAGGATGCCCGAGATTTTGACTTTCCGCTTCTTGAGTGGAGGTAACTTGCGCATACTGTATTTTGCGGTCACATTTGGTACCTTTCTCCCGTCATGCAACCGTCTTTACGTATCGAGCGATCACTGCAGTCGGCTTTGTGTTCCTTTTTCTGATCAGGCGGCACTGAGTTGGTCTATCGTGCGGCACTGGCAGAACAGCGTTCTCAGGGAGGCTTTGCTTTCCCTTCAGTGTCCACAAGCTGTCGGCTGCTGGCACTGCGCTTCCTTTTGCGCCTAGTGCAAGGGGAGGAATCTGTCGCACGAACGCTTACACATTACTTTCTGGGTACTCACCTTCGTCATTTGATGCCTAATGTGCCCTTTATTAGGGGGCCACTGTCAATAACTCTTCCTTCGTTTTATGCAACAAGTGTTACATTTTGTCGCCATGTCCAGTTGACCTGTCCTGGCATAGATGTGTTGAACAACCACATAGTTGAGAAAACTCCTGCTTTGTTGCTTCCGTTGGTTCCCTCCGTACGCCGTGCTCGCTCTAGTCGGGTGTCTCGGAACACTTTAACGGTTTCTTTTCTGCCTGGACACCTCCTGGACTTCATGTGGCGCCCGGGATAAGGTGTGCTTGCCACTTTCGACCACCTCGAAAGGTGCCATGGAAAATGGTTCAGTCAGCAACAAGCACGAACTGTTCGATTCAGGAAACAAATCAGCATTTTGTGATTATGTAATTGCTCGCGTTTTTTTGGAGAGCCGTACATGCTGGATTTCGCCGCCTCATAGTAAATCGCTTCATTTTTCTGGACAATGTTCTCGAGGCCACTTCGCTTGCCTTCTCAGTGTTGCCGGCTCTTTCTGCCTCTGGTGCAACCGCTGCGAGGCGGTTGAAGGGGCCGCCGCTGCCGTGCTCTCTTCCAGATCCTAGAGCGATTGTACTTGGGGCTGCTGCCTGTTTTTTCGGAGGAGTTCTTCTTTCTCAGTGAAGAGGAATTCCTTCGGCACTGTTCTTGCCCTTTTGTGTCGGCCTGTGACGGACGAGTGAAACTTGTCTTTCGACCGGCCTGGTATTGGTAGCCTGATGTGTCGATGCGCCCGCAGAAATGGCATGCCAACATGTAAATATGCAAAATGTACATATTCATGTTTTATTTGTGTCTCTTGTTTACCTTGAAATATTTTTGTGGTTGTGTTAGTGTGAACCATCGAATGTGCATGTTCTTTCAACGTCATCTCATATACATGTTCATGTAAATGACGTCTGTTTTGTCATCATCGTTCTTGTATGTCTAAGAAGAAAATGTTCTGTTGAATGTTATTGACGTTTGTGAGAATAATTTTTTCTAAACACAAGCCGGACAAGGATAGCTTTATTCTCTCCCGTAGTAGAGAGACAATTACTCCAAATCATGCACTTCTTCTAAACACACCTTCCGTAACGTAGTACGTCTTTATGATCTCTCATAGTATAGTACCAAGTACACAGACAGACAGACAGACAGACAGACAGGCGGACGGACGGACGGACTGACTGACGGACAGACAGACAGACAGACAGACAGACAGACAGACAGACAGACAGACAGACAGACAGACAGACAGATGGACAGACGGACAGACGGACGGACGGACAGACGGACAGACGGACGGACGGATGGACGGAGACAGACAGACGGGCAGACAGACAGACGGACGGACGGACGGACAGACGGACGGACGGACGGACGGACGGACGGACGGACGGACGGACGGATGCACGGATGCACGGATGGACGCATGGATGGATGAACGCATGGATGGATGTATGGATGGACAGACAGACAGACAAACAGAGAGACCGACAGACAGAAGGACGGACGGATGGACGAATGGCTTGGAGGTGTGTGTCCCAGAGGCGGCGGTGAAATGCGCACCAAAACAGATGGATACTGAGCTGAGAGCCCGCTGAGATTTACAAATATAAATATGACTAAATGTTAGACTTCATTAACGAAAACAATAGTAGTGGATATTCTAGTGTACTAAGAACAATATCTACGAAGTTTGCTTCGCCTAATGTCATTCCTGTCTATTTCTTTATGTGCTGTGGGGCAGTCAGGATACCATGTATTCAAGTGAACGTAAAATGATGGGTAGAGAAGGACTCATTTACTGCGCAATCATTACTGCACGCGGGAAGATTACTTTTCACTTTGCTCTTGATCCGAAGGCACTGCGTTTAATTAACAAAACTGCAGTGCAGCGATCGGTTTGCGGCCCGTTAAGCGCATTCACTGTCGCCGCTGCATTTATCATCATTACAGCTTCAATGTAACCCGGTGCAAGGCCGACTCCTATATCTTTTTATGTTATATGCAATGCACTTTCAATCAACTGCGGCCCCATTCTCTGAATTATTTTTTTACCTTTCTTTCAGGCGCGTGTTTCTTGTGCTCATAGTTGGAATCCTTCTTCGGGAAAAACTATGGTTGATGCCGGCCTTCTTTTTCAGCCAACCCCCTAAACATTCATTAGCTCTTCATGCCAATATTTACCATATAGCACAGCTGAGGCCGGCGTTAACACTTCAGCTCCATAAACGAGCCCGCTAACAACGATTGGCGAACGCAAAGAACACCTACCAAAGATGAAAAGTGAATGAATCGGGCCAATAAGCTGTGTATTGGTTAAAATACTCTTATTTGTTTCAGGCTTGACTCTTGGTTGGGTCGCAGCCAGTGGCGGCCGAGAGTTCAATTTTCAAGTTTGAACGGAACCTTGACAAACAACAGACCACGCTCGAATTTCTCCGAAGTTCACTTTTGTTAAAAGATCCGAGAGAAACGCTTGAGTTTGCCGAACATGCAAGCTCGTTCGTTACGCCTAGCATGCACACACGCACTGGATGAGCAAAACTATCGCGTGGGAAAACAAGCCGGTAACAGATTAACGGGAGCCACGAACTATTAACCCGCCGCTGCTTACGAGCGAAGGTAATGCGTAACTACATCGTTTGTCGTGTCATCATCGTCATTCTGCGAATGATGTTCGTCAGCACTTAAAACAAGGAGAAAGGCGAAGAAGAATAAAACAAAAATGAAAGAGAAGAGAAAGAGGGAGACAGAGATTAAGCTTCCGTGCCCTGCAGAGTAATAAAAAGAAAACAAATGAACACCTTGCATCTGGTAATAAAAACAACAAAAAGCAACCAGCATAGTTAATACTAGTGTACCGCGGAAAGCCTGCGCGCTCTTTGTATTCAGCACAAAAAAAAGCGGTAGAAGAAAGTTATTTAAAACTGGCAAAAGCTTCTTTTGTGCCGGACTCAAGTGGCGGACACCGCCATATTGTAGGGAGCGTAATGATCACGCGCACGTCCATGGTACGTGTACTGCCTCTATTTAATTATATGCAGTGTAGCGAGAAGTAGGGACCAACCTCAACAGGTAATACACAAGCAGCGAGAACCATGCTCAGCGCTGACTCACCCTAAAGCTGCGTTCGCCTCGAATGAACTTGCGGGTGAAAGTGGTGCAATTTTAAAATTATGGAATTTCAGTGTGACAGTGAGTGGATTTCAATACTGGACGCTGACGGGTAAATGGACAGCTAAGGGGACAGCGGCCATCTTAAGTCTCATTTCAATTTTCACGCAGGCGGCAAAACAGACAGCTTCGAGAAGACGGCATCGTAGACAAAAACGATGCCGGCTACTTTGCTGTCCAAAGAAGATGGCGGATTAGCCATCTACTCGGGTCTCGCCATAATGGTCGTCTGCACACAAGCTGATGCTTTTCCAGACGCTCAATGTGAGTGACGATAGTTATTCGTAGATTTGATCACGAAATGAGCTAGAGATAAGTCAAGTTTGTTTGTCTTAGCTTGCTGTTCTCGACGCGAAGCGCGCCTCGTCGTGTAGACAAACCATGCCTCGTAGGCGTCATCCAGACGTGTTCTGTTTCCAAGACAACATGGGTGCTCGATGCTGTGTTCTAAGCTGCCAGCGTCGGCTGTCAACGATGCTCTCCAGAATCAAGATACAGCCAGAGTCGTGTCGATAAGGAAGATGCCCATCACAAGCCGTCTCCTTGATCGAACTTCTTCGTAGTGAGGTGCATGGTTCCAGAGACACTGCAATGAAACAGAGGTAGATTTCGGAGGCAGTGTGTTGTTTCCTTAAGATGTTCAGGCAATTGAATGTGTAAGAGTGGAGTGTGGAGAATGGTGTAAGATGTATGTATACGAATTGGGCAGAAACTTGATCGTGATCTTTCAAAACTTGGCAGGGATGAGTGGTTTTAAAGGCGGATCATGTCTTAGTCGCATGATGTGTCACTTCGAAGTTGGTGGCGCCGACACACCCCCACAGCGAAAACTGTGGCTCCAGGAGCCATTAAAGGATAAGAAACCACCAGGCGTTCAGCAAGCCGAGCCTGATCAATGGGAATGTGGACCTCTCCACCATACTTCTCTCCCTCGAAGGCAGTAGGCATGTATGTAGGTGGGAGAGAGCGCGTTAGGAATTCAGTCAAGGGCGTCAATGCTTTCGCTTGACTTGATGCTTTCCTTGACTCGAGTAGATGCGATGGAAGCAGCGGTATCTTCAACCAGTAGCGGGGCACAACCCAACATTAGCGTTCCACCACTCGTTGAAGGCAACGCTTCTCCTTCATTCATTACGCCCCGCCACGGTGGTCTAGTGGCTAAGGTACTCGGCTGCTGACCCGCGGGTCGCGGGATCGAATCCCGGTGGCGGCAGCTGCATTTCCGATGGAGGCGGAAATGTTGTAGGCCCGTGTGCTCAGATTTGGGTGCACGTTAAAGAACCCCAGGTGGTCGAAATTTCCGGAGCCCTCCACTACGGCGTCTCTTATAATCATATGGTGGTTTTGGGACGTTAAAATCCACATATCAATCAATCAATCCTTAATTCAATAAATAAGAATGATGAAGATGAAATACAATTAGGCATTTGTCGAACCATACCTAATTCGCAACATTGACGCGATACCCGCACCACTCTGCGACGCATTTAATCGAGTCTCCCTCCCCCTGTAAAACTATACGGGTGGCTTTTTTGAAGGTAATTAACTCATGTGTGGCTTAAAGCTGCACATACATAGCCTGACATGCATGTCGGAGCCTGGAGCCTCATACTTTACAATATTTTTCTTTCTCGTTGACGGAATGCACACCGCTTTTGTTGAACTGCATGAATTTTGTGCGATGGATGCAGTGAGCTTTTTGCCGAAACCGAGAAGATGAAAGGGAAATTGAAAATCTGGCCGAGTGAGTGAGAGAGAAGGAGGAGAGAGAGGGGCAAGAGGAAGAATGATGGGGAAGGGCAGAGTGTGTTTTTAATGGCACCGCTGGTCACGATCAAAAGGAAAAAAATGGTGGCCGTCCCATCAGGGTGAAAGTCGCAGTGAATCTGTTGAAACACACCACACTTGTGAAAAATGACAGAAATGTAAAAAGAAAAAAAGGAAAAAACACAGTAAGGAAACGAGTGTTTTAAAAGAGAAAAAAGAGTATGAGCTACATCCTCAGGCGCACCAGGAAGCTTCAATAGCCCTGACATTTTGTATATCGTAAAAAAACACCCAGAACACGCATCCCAGTTCAGTGACGTCGTTGCGGCGATAAAAAACGGTGTTTTTAACCGGCAAAATACAAATTTTTAGATAAGAAGCCGCTTACGATCGAGCTCGATCCAGTTGGCGGCGTGAACACCTTTAGTGCACAAGCGCGTCCACTTGCCTATTCTCTTCTCTCCTACGCACTCCCCTCTTTCGCCTCACAATATCGATGCAGGGTGCGTCTGCTAAGTACGCTCGCCCATCCTTCCCTTTCAACTAGACATTCTTCCCCTCGTCCCTGCGGCGATTGCCACCCCATTGCCCATAGATATAGGAGAAAAGAAAAGACAGGGTTGCTAAGCAGATTGAACCCGGTTTGCTAACCTACACTGTGAAAGCGGGAACGGGGAGGAGAATATTGGAGAATGAAAAAGGGAAAGACAGGTAAAGTAATACGCTAGCTTGCATAGCAGCGTGTTGCGATCATGCCCACAAGGTCGTAAAACTATTTCGAGCTAAACTGGGTGGGTGAAAACGTAGTTTTTTTTATGTGAATGTTCTTCAAGCTTGCAGGCATCCGCAGAGCTGATTTTACCGAAACAGGTAAAATATAGCCCCGTCGAAACCGAGCGCTAGTCGTGAGCGAGAAGCGCCGCCATCCTTACGACTGCCATCGCTTCATGTTTCCACGTTCTTCCCCGTTTCCGAGCCGCAACCGCACGAAGGCCGTAATATTATCCATCCGCGACGCTTGTTAATTAAGGAAGGCCTTCGGGACTCGCACGTGCTGTCGCGTGTTTATTAAGACCGCGGTGTCACGACAGGCAGGCGGGTGTGAAATCGGCCCTTCTGCGAGAAGACGTCGACGACAGAGCCGTTGCAGAGGTGTGCCGCAACACCGTCGATACGGGCGCACCGTAGCTCAAAAACGCGTTACTTCTTATAAGCGAGCATTGATTAGGACATACGCACACACGGGGCGTATGTAGGAAGCGAAGAGTGGGATAACTTCCCGTGTTCCTGTCTCCCTTCAGTGCTTTCTACAGGGGAACTTACATGCTGATGGTAATGGCTGTTTTGAACACTGCACCCGTTTTGATAATTTGAGCAGAAAGACCACGGGGTGCCCCTTGATACGAATGTGTAATTGTTCATTTGCTTTCCTCTCTATAATGTAGATATCATTGTGCGTTATAATATTGCCATATGATGTGCTGATTACTCATATGTACCTTGCTTATTCGATAACGACACGCATAATTTACGAGACGGTTGAATTCCCGAAGGTATTTACTTCAGTGCAAATAGAAATGGAAAAATTAATTGACCCATCAAGGAAGTATACCTACAGTGGCTCGAAAATGTGCCGGAACGTCTATCTAGAGGCGGCAGCTCGCAGCACTTCCTGAAATCTCAAATACCCGTACGCCAATGTTGCGTTTCGCTCTGTACGTGAAAGTTCACTTCTGGTACAACTGAAAAGGAGAGGGCAGTTCCGACTTTCAAACGAAAAGAAGTGAAAAGTCCGATCTGTGTGATTGCTTGCTGTTGTACTTCCAAGTTTAAAGCAGGGAAACCAAACTCGGATGTCTGATGGTGTGTGCGCAGCTCTTTCCGGTCAGCCCATCCATCTCACGCACCTTCCGTCTCTGACATGTCCCTGCACTGCTACATGTACCGCAGACTTCAGTGGAAACAGGTCAGCGAACTGAGCTCGCACGGTTGCCTCGTGTGGGTTTCTTGCTTTGTTTCTGATATTCCACAAACCGTGTCGGGTAGAGGAAGTGTTCCGCGACAGCAGCCCTCTGGAAGCACATTTTCTTCCATTCGCTCAATTTTTCGCCTAAGAAAGGACTTGCGTCTTTCAGTGTATACTTGGTGGGTGAAAGTTCAAATAGTAACAACATCGCGCTCTTCATTTCGAAGCAAATACCGCTTTCGTGTTACCATCTGGGAGAATGCTGTGGCAGATCGCGTGCTGCCAAATACTTGACGACGTTGTTCGCGTGTAGCGTCGAATTTTGAAATGACCTTCTTTGTTTTTACGCCGATTGTACTTAGCTAAGATATAGACGATACTAGCACTCGCTTGCCCCGATGCATGTGCAACTTTCAGAACGGAAACTTACTTTCAGAATCGCAGTATCTCCCATAATTATCGTATGCCCACCGTAGTTCCTTAATAATCACCATACTGACAACAGCGCAAAAAGGGACAAAGGATAGGAAAAACATGGACGAGCGTGGAACACACACACACACACACACACACACACACACACACGCACGCACGCACGCACACACACACGTGTGTGTGTGTGTGTGCTTGGAATTAAACCTGTCTCGTTGAAGACTTCTGTATTACGTGGTTAATTAAGCCGACCAGTACTGCTCTAAAATTTAATTATTCAGAGGACCTTGTAGGAACGCTGCGGGTAAGAATTTCGACGTCTAGCTCGATAAATTCTTTTGTGCTTGCTTCGTTTTAAAAACAGGCCCCTTGTAGTCCCTTAATGTTTGATTAGTCCAGTTGCGCTCCACCCGGGAGAGAAAAAAAAAACGATGTCTAACAAAAGGAAATTTTTTTTTGTTAGAAAGTTTTTAAATTTCGCACCTCATATCGCGCCAAAGAGCTGAACCTGATTAGCAAACTTATTTTCCCGGTCTCACTCTGCACTCTCGTAAAATCTGCTATTTTATTGTTAATTCGCAACAATTCAACATCTGTTTTTAAAATTTGTTCTGTTCACTTTGCACAAGATGTCTTGCAGTTTTATTGTGCCTTAGGCGATGACTGTCCGCTCTGGCCAGCTTCCGCAATGAAGGCAAGAGTATTAACGAAGACAGAGTTAGTATAACAGCTTGTGATCTCCAAGGGACGTTCATTTCGACAGTTCTAGTTAGTGTTTGCGTGGCAGTGGCTTTGTACAAGGGCGTCCTTGGACAAGTGGAGCAGAAATAGATTGAACGAATAGTGTAATTTTATGCTCTGTTTATGAACTGAGTCTGTATTTTTTTATTTCTATTTTTTATTTCTTCCTTTCTTTATTTCTTTTTTTCTTTCCTTCAGCTTACACGCTTTGTAGTTTGAAGTTCAATGCAAGTAGGACCTATTGAGATTGTTTTGCATGGGAAGTAATTTTAAACATAGTAGTAAGCACTGGAGCCCTGTTCCAGTTCGTCTGAATCAACAAGATTTAGACGCAGAAACAACTAGACAAAACATCGCACTGTCAAGTTGGCAAGCACTTTAAGATGGGGGATAGATCCCGATCATGGCGAAAGAAGCTAACAGCCAAAGAGATATCATCACGCCCTTATATCGTGTTTCAATGTAATACATGACAAAACTGTAATTCAAGAAATGAGTTCCGGTATCCCTAAACATACATTTAGCCGCACTCTTGCAAATTTACTACCTTAAGGCGCATTCACAGTTTGTGAACAAGGTGCTATAATGTCGCGGGTTTGCGCGCCGTTGAGCACAACGAAGAGTTGCTCTTCGCTTCTTCACAAATAGCCATAATTAACACTGCGCATTGACAACATTTGACGCTTGCCAGCAGTTCAACATGTGACCTATGATCGAGGGGTCTTTGCGATTGGTCACACTTCTAGTGCTGGCCCTGGTGCTATAGCATACGCGATAATATTGTCTCCCGTAAATAACTGCATACCTGCCGCACTGAAGTTGACGTCTATTTGCACACTAGTTCTTAAACTTACTCATTACCGGGGGTGAAGAAGTGTCTTTTATTGTCGTCTTACCAATGAGAAGAAAAGAAAAAAAGGAAAAAAAATATGTAGAGTTCTTAAGAAACTAATTACTTTCCAGGATTACGTTCTCACGGAGGTATCTGCCCTCTTTTCTTATCGCGTCTAACGTAACTCAGGGTTTTCCAAGAGTTTCGTTAGACTCCCGTCGGTGGATTTGACACCAGAACATGCTAGTGCCTGTTCATGAAAGAACTGTGTGTCTGTAATATTGTAATTAGCGGTTTCATTCAGCTCGGTTTTATCCCAACGAAAGAAAAAACTACGAACTTCTATAGTGTAATATTGGGGGAAGAAAGAGACAAAAAAAACGGGATCAGCTGGTTTGTTCTCAGACTTTGAGCGTCAGCGCCGATCGAACGTGCAATGGCGAAAGCCGGAGAAGTTAGCGCCCAATCGATAACAATAGCTTCCGGAGCCTGGCGGCCCTAACGAGTTCTAATGAGCGGGCACTAATAGGCGCACCACATTTGCAGGAGGTGTCTTTCGTTAGCCGCTGTGCTGTTATCTACGCCACTGTAATTACGGGCTATGTTTTAACCAGGAAGCACCGTGCGAAATGTGTGAACGACAGCACTGTCGCTACGCGCTGCTACGCGCTGGCTCGTAAGCCAGTATTCAGATTTCGCACTTTCGTGAGTTGAAGGATAAGATTTTTCGTAGAAGAATGAAGGCTACCGGTGGCGACAGTGGTGATGGTGGCATTCTCGCGTCGTCTATTGTGTGCCCTGCTGTATTCCTTATAGTTAGGACTGTGTTTCGCGTGCCGCCGAATCAAATCGCAGAGACCTCTTAGGAGGAAGCGTGTGGTTCAGATTTCCTCCGGCAGGTGCCGCCACAACCTCAGCTTCTTACAAGAACATTGCTCCTTCAATGAACTTCTTGAAACAAATTCTATTACTAATCCAAACAAGAAATTGGCACCTATCTTGAGTATACTTCTGCTGAAATGTTGTATTATGGATCCAAAATAGCTCCTAGCATGAACGATAACCACATATGTTTTACGAGTATGATTTAACGAAACAAATCCCCTGAATATTGAGAAAAGTGGGAGTAAGGGCTAGACCGGAAGTGCTTGAAAAAAAGAAGAAGACTGTGACTTATTGCTCGCTCTCAAACATATGCGGTGACGATAGCAGATCTGGTTGTTGCGGGACGTTGCTGTCACTGTGGTGCGCTCGGACAACACCCAAATATTTCAGCCTTACTCACAGAGCTTCAAGGTGGTGCCCCCTGCGTTGCAAGAGTACGCCCCTACCACGCGCATGCTGTGGAAACATACAGCGGAATGAGCTCTTTGGTGGAGTGCATGGTGGAAGCGCCTTACTTGAACCAATAAAGACGCTTATAAGTAGACCTTGGGGTGTAGCAGCCTGGAAGCAGAGGTCTTCATGACAACCTTGTGAGAAGTCGAAGCCGTTATTAACAGCAGATCCCACACGTACCTTGAAGAGGACGCCAACGAATTGCATTCATTAAATCCGGCGCACTTTTTGTTTGGAAAACGAGTCATCGCAATACCCGAACCGGGGGTAACTGCAGACTTCCACTCACGCGGTACTACACCGACGTGCGCAGTACCGGAAGTGGATCATCATGGAGCTTTGGTGGTGATGGAAGAGTGGAAACCTATTACAGCGCACTATACAGCCCGGACCAAGCTTCGTCACCGATTACCGTAGGCGGCGGTGTGATAGTGCCTGAAGACAATAGTTCGCCGATGTTCTGGAAACTCGGGCGAGAGTTGTCGCTGCACCCAGGACGAGACAGGGTAGTCAAAGCCCGCTCCGTGTTCTTGCCATCAGCCACGTGGTGAAACAACCGATACAGAAACTATATCTGTTAGAAGCAGCCAAATGACTGTTTCATAACTTTCAGACCCTCCCCCTCGGATGATGTTGAAAATAAAGGAAAGCGGCATGGGCTTGTATGCAGGTGTGACAGATGTGAAGAAAGAGAAATGACGAAGTGGGAAAGGTGGAGCTAGCCCTGATCGAGTAAACGTCGTCTTCCTGACCTATGAACACGGGTCCTCGTTCTTAACATTTCAACGGATGTCTGCTCTCTTTCAATGCTCAAATACAGACACGCCAAAAATGCACTTCATGAAGCGCTTGGTTTCGTGTCGTCTGAAGCACGTTGTTTGCGGCTCTTCGCTCCGGTTTTTCCAAAACGTTGAATTCATGGTTTTGGATTACTCTGCACTTGACAAAATAAACAAGCCGTACCGTTTTTCATCTTTCTTTTTCGTTTTACCTTTCTTGTTATTTATTCATGCGTGTTTTTCGTTGCTTTCGATTACGTCCGGGCACTTTAGTGTGCCTCGTGCAGCGTCCGATTTCCTCGACTCTGTTTTGTTTCCGGTATTCACCGGGACGGAAGTTCCGCGTTCTGTTTTGACAAGAGCTTTGAGAGGAAATCACCCCACTCCGGTGGCAACGACATCGAGGCAAAGACGTCTGCTGTGCTGCCATCCTTGAAAAGCTTTCAGCGCGTGGAAAGCGTTGATACGGCGCCTGTCGTCGTGATCAAAATTTATTCCCACTCGGATTGCTCGGATGCATGTTATTCGCCCAATTCCGTCACTTTTCTTTAGTACTGGCTATTTTCGTGACCGCAGGAGTAGCATTCACGTCAAAGCTTGTCGGTTATATATCTGCATTCCCAACAAGCTCGTTCTCATCGCAGTCATCGTCACCGTTGTCGTGCCTATTATTATGATCACGAATATGATGATCTTTTAAACTACACCCTTTACAAGGCAAGGGCCTCACCCATGTTTCTTATACAATACCAGTTCCGAGCTTGCTTGAACCAGGTTATCCCTGTAAACTTCTGAATATCATTTGCCTACTTAGCTTCCTGACTCCCCCTGCGAGCCACCACAAAAATGGTGTGTTATTTTAAGATACAACAAGGCATAAGTGTGTGTTAGTCAATGGGAGGGTGTTAAATAAATGTAAACCTACCGAACTAAAAGAAGAGATGGACATGGGTAAGGAATTCGCTGAGAAGTCTATATAACCAAGTTTTAAGCACCCTCGCAAACTAATTTGTGTCAAAAGACACGAAAGTATAGCGCGAAGAAGTAAGAAAAATGTTAATTGCAAACGAGGTTACAACCTCTTCATAGATTCCTTCAAAACATGATACACGTTTTATAAGATTGTAACGAAACAAGTTGACGCCGATCATAAACCCCCACCCCCCCGCAAAGAGTCGAAACGTTTTTCTTACGATGTACATCCCCTCGAAATAAAGCACTTGACAGTTGAGACTCCAAGCGTTCATATAGTATATGAAAATAGGCGAAGCGGCTACTATGGTTCTTGTTTAGCTTAAAGGGTTGAACTTCCCATATCGACTGAAGCCATGAGAGACGCCACCTTGCCGCGGTGATCCAGTGGCTAAGGTACTCGGCTGCTGACCCGCAGGTCGCGGAATTGAATCTTGGATGCAGCGGCTGCTTTTTCGATGGAGGCGAAAATGCTGTAGGCCCATGTGCTCGCATTAGGGCGCACGTTAAAGAACCCCAGGTGGTCGAAAATTCTGGAGCCCTCAAATACGGTGTCTCTCATAATCATATGGTGGTTTCGGGACGTTAAACCCCACATATCAATCCATAAGAGACGCCGTAATGGAGGGCTATGAATAATCTTGACCACCTAGAGTTTTTTAACACTAATTCTGGGTTTACATATTGGAAGTTTGCCGTTAAGAGTAAAAATAATCGTACACGGTTCACTGGTAGTTTGCTTTCATGTAAATGCAAGCGCCGTGGCGTACATCGAACCCGCGTAAGCAGTCGTGTACCGTAACAAAGCCACCACGCCGGCTCAGCCAGTTATTTTGAATCACGTTTTGTAAAGCATTTTCTTTTAAAGGTCAGGAGGGGGGCGGGAAGTAAAAGCACGTGTGCCGAACCATGGTCCACCTTCATCAAAGAGCTTAAAGGAGAATAAACTTATTTGGAAGATATGTGCGGCTGTGAGAATCGGGACCTGCCTACCACGTCCAACAGGAGGGGGGGGGGGGAGCCAAGGCATACGCCATTTGCGAAGGTGAAGTAGGCACCATCTCCCATGTTCACTCTGTATCCTTTTGTAAGATGCTATTTAGGCTTCACCAAGCTGTATGTATGTATGTATGTATGTATGTATGTATGTATGTATGTATGTATGTATGTATGTATGTATGTATGATGTATGTATGTATGTATGTATGTATGTATGTATGTATGTATGTATGTATGTATGTATGTATGTATGTATGTATGTATGTATGTATGTATGTATGTATGTATGTATGTATGTATGTATGTATGTATGTATGTATGTATGTATGTATGCACTCAAAAGGTTTGTCATCTGAACTCAGGTAAACTCTTCCCGAGATTACCAGAGAGTTTGACCATGGGAACATTGCTATCGCTCATTTCCTTAAGCATGTGCCACAACTTTTGCCGAGTAAGATTAAGAACACACATACACACATTTGCTGACGTAAACGGGATAATGGGCTCAGTGCCTTATGGCTCACATAATAATTGAAAAGAGTTTACATAGCGGAAGTTTGCCCTTAATCATAACAATAATCGTAGAAAGCAAGCAGAGTTCATTACAAGCATATATAGAATTTATACAAGGTGAAAATATTTATCATTTAGAAAAAGAAATCACTACACCTCTTTTGTTTTCTGGAAACTTCAATGTCTGAAATAGACAATGATATGCTCGCTATACGCGCCCGAGCATACTTTCATCATAAGTGGTAACACTCAAAAGTACCGAGCCAAGTTCTGGTATGCAACGTTTGTCTCAGTTTTTGATAAGCCTATAAATTGATTTCGAGCGGTGATTGAGTGCTGGGTTGCCCTGTTGGCACCTTGCACTCGTAGGCGCGTCACCCTACGCCATTTGCCGTCGAAGAACTCTCCTCCTCCTCAGCGGCCGGCCTTCAATGCCGGCAGGCGAGGGATATTGCGAAAGTGCGCACGTCGATCGTTCACTCCCGGGTTGGGGTGTCACTCGAGCTCCGTCTCCCACATCCCCAAATATTGCCCGTGGTTGCTTCGCTTCTTCACATTTCCTGCTTTTCTTTCCTGGAGTGTCATCCATTAATTTACTCCAGAAGTTTTTTCTTTGCTAATCAACCAGACCGCATATTACGAGCTTCTTCTCGTCCTGACTTGTGTTCCTCCTCTGCATTGGTTTGCTCGTTTTTGTTAACTTCCTTTCTTCTTATTCGCTATTTTTTATTATGATCTAAGAGGACGTAGGCAGCAGCGAATTGATTTTGACTCAGCTCAGCCCAAAATTGGCAGGAAGAGTATATGAATCATGTTGACGCATTGAGCTATTCAGAACATCGAAACATGCCACCAACATTCGAAGTGCAAAGGCGGCCCCTCGGGGAACTCCCTCTCGGCGGCGTTGATCCTCGGCAAACTCTTTGCAGTTAAACATTCAGGGGGTCTTTGCATAGAGGGAAGAGGAGGGCATGCCCTTCAACGGGAGATTGCAGCTGGACAGAATGGTTTTGTCAGGTGTCGTCCCATGCTATTTATTAGACATGCATCTGGTATGCAACGTAGTCGTGCAACTCACTGTTAACGCTCTTGGCACTCTACTCGGTAAAGTGGGCATTTGCGGGCATTATTACTTAGGCGAAAAATCACTTCTTTACAAAAGTTAATTGATATACGCTTGTCTTCACCATTTGAACATTGTGGCTGCATTAATCAGTCCTCGAACCATCTCGTACGTTGTGGGGGTTTACTCTGCTACTGTATGATACGCAACTGTGGCTTTGCGAAAATAATTTACTTATTCGCTACATCATCTCCGTAGTGAAGCTTCTCACAAGTGTAACTATATTCCAACTAACTTCTAATACATTTATTTATTTATTTATTTACTTATTTATTCATAAATACCCTGCTTTGCCCAAAGGCATGTAAGCGGGGGGGTTACAGCTTTGAAAAAAAAAGAACAAGTCTTCGTTATGACAGCACACTTGGTCACAAGACAATTGATTCCACTCTTGTACAGTATGAACAAAAAAAGAACTAGCATAAAGGTTCGTTCCAGTCCGGTATTCTTGAATATTAAGGTCATGGTCAGATCTTCTAGACAGATAATGCGGTGGAATAAGGTAAGTGTCTTTATTGATGCCAGTCTTCTTATGACATATCTGAAATAACAATTTAAAACGCAATTTTCTTCTGCGAGAGGAGAGCGCTTCCCATCCCAGCTCGTTTTTCTTTTCAGTACAGCTGTCACCTCGCTTATAACGGCTTAGAACGAACCTTGCTGCTCTGTTCTGTATTTTCTCAATCAGATCAATCAAGGACTTTTGGCGCGGATCCCACACACAACATGCATATTCCAAAATCGGGTGGACAAATGAAATATGCGCTGTACTATTTAGGACAGCAGGGGAGGATCTAAGATTTCGTTGAATTATATTTTATCGTGCACCTACGCTAGTTTCAACACGGTGTATTCGATATTCCGAAGGCAGCACGCTGTTGAGAATGCCCTAGTTTTGTATGTGTGGTTTAGGGAACGTAACCTGTATTGCCATAACTTTGTTAGCCAATCTTTGAAGTTGGTTGCGAGCCACCGTTAAAAGCCAGGTTGAACGTTTATGACGTTCAAGTTGAGCTCTTATGCGTGTGTCTTGTCCCAAAATGTCGTCCGTACAAGTGCTCCTCTGTGTCGGATAACCTATATTTCAAAAAGGAAAAACGCTCCTTGAGGTTCAGGCTTCGCTGACTTCCTCAGTAACGAAGGCTAAGTGCCCGTTCGGCCCAAGGTGGTAGTTTGTGGCGTCTGCTTCTCGTGTGATCACTTGTAGATTGGTCAGACAGGGCGCTGTATCGGTTACATGCTACCGGAGCATGTGAAATGCATAAAGACTGGCGCCAGCCGCACTTTGGTCGTCCTCTACAAGAGAGACAGAGACAGCAAGTTTATTAAAAGGCCGAGAAGCCAATCCACTAGAAATATTTCGGCTGCGAACAGTCATACAATGTAAACCACGTGAAAAAGGAAGGAGATAAATGCAGCTTACAGCAACAAATTTAAAATGAGCAGCGTGCGTAGTCACAACTTTAACAAATTTGTAAGGAAAGGAGGTAGATTTATTTCAAGGCCTCCCGATCGAGCCTTGATGCCGATAAATGGCTTGATCGGTGACATATTCGGACCTATACTCGTAGAGATCCAAATTATTCAAAAAACGAACAGACTTATAATGAGAATACAATCTATTTGAAACCAAAAGAAGTAGTAGAAGCTGGCTTTTGCCTTCGAGTCGTCCTATGCAAATTCATAAAAGAACGCGCAAGTTCTAAAATTTCTACCTCCTCCTATTCCTCCTCAATCCCATATTTCGACCACACCCATTCTCGCTAGCGCAGGGTAGCCACTCGGACATGTTGACGATGATTGTGATGATGCCCTAAAAGTATGGATCACACGCACTCTGCCGAATTGATCAGAAATTGAGTAATTAGATAGAGAGGATCACATAATAAGTGTAAATATAATGAATTATAAAATGGTTAGAAGAAAGTAAATTTTACTAATTGTGAGATTTGCAATCAAAACCGCATTGATTCGATTAATAATATTTCTACAGCAAAACAGATATCCCGGTGACAATGACCTAATAATTGATTGATTGATGATTGATTGATAGATATGTGGGGTTTAACGTCCCAAAACCACCATATGACTATGAGAGACGCCTAATGAGGAGGCCTAATGAGGAGGCTCCCAAGGAGAGAATGTTTCTAGTGAACCTCCGCACCTTCTCTCTATTCTTCTGTTCCCCTCCTCCGTTCCACCATCCAAGTTCCTTCCAGTGGGTATACGCCACAGCCTTTTATAGCATCGTCATCGTGGTCGCCATCATCGTCACCATTTCTCGTGCCTCACTGGTAGAGTGAGTCGCTAGTCACTTGGCCATGGACAGCACCTCACTCATCTTCAGCGGTGGTCGCCCTGGCAAGGCGAGCTCGGTAGCGTCCTTCTTCGCCCTCCCCCCGGCCTTGGGCACGCTGGTCGTCGCTGCATTCGTTCTCTTCACGGCGTTCAGCGGCTGGAACAACCTGGCGCTCAGCATGAAGCTTCGTGCACTCGACCCACTCGTAGAGAAGGGTGAGCGAGATAGGCAGAAGCCGTGTATATATTGTCACATGCATTGCTCATTTCACTTTTGCTGTGCAAAGAAGGCCAGCGATGCTCAGCGCAAACCGTTCTTAAGAGTTTAGGATTCTTTTGTTAAGATAGCACGCGAGACGTGAACGTTTGGGCTTATTCCAGAGTTTGTGTGATGACCAGTCATAAAAAAAATTGATGCGTGATGTATATAGGACGGCGCGTGTTAACGGTGATCAGTTTTGTCGATGGCCCACGCTCCGTTCGCTGATGTCAGTGTACTGCGCCCACTGCTTGCTGTAGTTTGAGTTTCCATTTGCCCCGCCGTGGTGGTCTAGTGGCTAAGGTACTCGACTGCTGACCCGCAGGTCGCGGGATCAAATCCCGGCGGCGGCGGCTGCATTTGCGATGGAGGCGAAAATGCCCTAGGCCCATGTGCTCAGATTTGGGTGCACGTTAAAGAACCCCAGGTGGTCAAAATTACCAGAGCCCTCCACTACCACGTCTCTCATATTTATATGGTGGTTTTGGGACCTTAAACCCCACATATCAATCAATCAATTAATCAATGAGTTTCCATTTCTTGGCCAAAATTTCGGCCAAATAGTCTTATTTTAGTCACGCCGTCATTGCGTTCATCAAGGTCGCGACTACGTGACAATAATATATTAGACAATAATAAGACAAAAGAAAACCTCGTGAGTGACAGCCGCCTTGAGCGCAATTATGTTACGTTTCCTCGGTAATACTTTCTTGGTACTTGTGATGGTTATAGTAACGTGCTCCCCTTATTCTTTCACTCGGCGTTAGTCCTGCAACTAAGCACGTTGAATGACCGTCGAGTATGTTAATGTTACCAGCGAAGTGATCCTTTGCAGCAACACGCAGCTTAATGAGGTCAAGTGATCGCAAGTCGTCTACTCAGAAAGCCTACGCAAATAGCCACACTGTGTTTCAAGCCGTTTGAAGAAACATGCAATGTGTGACATGCCTCCGTATTCGATATACACAGTTGTACACTTCGCCTCTGAAAGGGTTACATCGAGCGCGCTGCCGTTGCACCTTTATGCTAATAGACAGCCGCTAATAGTCACCCACTTCCCTGATGTGCAACAATCTTTTACGGGGCCGGTGACCTGTATGGCACTGAGTAATTTATCTGTGCTTTAGATAGCTTCAACATGTCATCTCCTGATGTGAACAGAAAACATGTAAGCAGTCGTCTTCACAGCAACTCCACTTCTTGACGCTTGTGTTGACACATGTGTCAAAAGCTGTACTCCACTCCACTTCTTGTCGCTTTTGTTGACACATGTGTCAAAAGCTGTACTGTATTTACATTTGCAAGGTCCCCTCACCTGAAAGAGCGTTGCAATTTATTATTATGTAAACGATATTGTGTAGTCTGATCAAGATCAATATAACCGCACTAAAATAGCATGTTACAGTCGCCTCTTCAAATAAGTATCTCGCTAGTACATATCAAAAACTTCACTCTGGATAAATTACATGCTTATGAGAATGCAGCGACTGTTCTAACACAGGATGCTTTCTCCGAATATACCAGCTATAACGCTTTCTTTTTCTAAACAAACAAAACACCGAATAACGCTTGAAGTCATTCAATGTGTTTATTTTGTGTTGTACATTGAAACATGAATTTATCGCATTTCATATGGACTTCAAAGTCCTTGCTTATTGTTGATGACAGATTGATCTCGCGCAAAACAATATCAACTTCCGAAAAAAATCCGTTGATGTGGTGACGAAACGATATTAATTTGTTGCACCATGCATCTTCATTCATGCTAGAGCTCTTTGCTCTTTTCGTTCTCCGAATAATCTAGTTTAGCTTACCAGCATAAAGTCCATCTCCACGACGGATGACAAAGCCTGTGATAAAGGTATGCGCAAATTGCGCATTACATTAAATATCAGAAGACCTAAATATCATTTTTAAAACCGATTGCCAATTACATCTCTACTGTTGGTTATAGGAACAACTTCTGAAAGTTTTCGGCAGCGAAGCACGTGATCTGGCCCAACGGTTGAACTATACTTCCTCCAACTATGGTGGGAAGTCCTTCAAACTGAATAAGTAAGGTAATTGTGCGAATCTTGCTACTTTTAAGAATGCCATTTTGTTTGCAGTACCCAGTGGAAACTCTACCAGAAGAAGCAGAAGGAAGCCCACTGCGTCGTCCTCTAATCTACGGCCACACAGTTCTTCCTTCTTGTATGTTGGGAACACAACACCAGCAATAAAAGGCGGAGTGTCGTCGGTCAACGGTGCCGTACACACAGGAAAGGTACTACCAGGTCAGCGCACAGCGAATGGGACCTCTAGCTTTTTGACTCGTTTGATCAGTGTCTCTCAGTCAACAGCAATCTCGCACCTGTCGACGCCAAGGGCGTACGGCCTTCTTAGAGAAAATATGGCAAGCACGTCACTTAGAGTGCCCAGAAGGAAAGAGCCTAAATTGCCAGTGTTCACAGAGGTCTTTAAAACAGAAGAAATTGTTTGGACGCACGATGTTACGGAGGTCGTTAACGACTTGCCTCCTTCGTTAAGTGGAGGCCATGTTACAGTTGATCGATACGCTACTTACGGATCCGTGAAGACTCCCGAGAGCATGCGGGCCGCACCGGAATTGAGCGATGGCTCGGAGTGGCTGGTCAAAGAGCTTACGGCACACTCGGAAGATTCTGGCATAAACGGTAGTGTTTTCTTTCTTGACCTGAACGGCAGCAGCCCGGGACATCACAATTACAGCAATCGTGTTCAACGCCCAATTTTTATGCCGGAAGGTCTGCCACACGAGCGCAAGATTTTCGCCGGTAGCGCGTCTAATAGTGAGCTGCCAGAGGCGTCTTCATCGCCACTCGTGCTCACGACGGCGTTGATGAAGACGCCTTCGAGTTCAGGAACTCCAACGAGACAAACGTCGTTGTTGAAGAAGTCTACTGCGAGACCGACAACAAACGGGAGGCAACAACCGACATTGCAGAAAAGCCACAATGGGATGGTCGTTCAAATCCGCGAATCACGTCCCACGATGTCTTTTCACAGGCCCCATAGGCATGATGCCGTGAATGTCACAGACTTACCAACCGCGACGGAATTCATGTACGCAACGAAAAACAGGGCTGATCGTCATCGCGATACTGACGTCGACGACATGTGGACTCCAGCTTTGACCAGCCACCAAGACCACGAAGGTCTTGTCCCTCGCATTTCGGAAAGAAGCCCGCCCGCTGACGATGCGAGCGTACCAGGTTCCCCTGTCACCTTGACGATGCTAGGAAATAGCGGGAAAGTTCACCCGTCTTCCAGCACGTTTAGTTTGGTATCAGCCACATCGCCGAGGGTCCCTGATTGCATGACGCCCTTAGTTCAGCCTTCACCAGCGACAATAGGTGAAACGGAGCCCTTCGTTGAAGATGTGGCAACTGTAACGAATGGTGGCCTTGTGACAAGCTCTCGCAAGCACGACCCAATCGTGCTTCGGACTTCACAGGGATCGACTGGCACAGATAGTCAGTACGGTGCTACGCACAAAAGTCACGTCCTTAAACTAAAAGTGGCAACGTCTAAACCCAAGATGCAGCGCGAAGCGACGATACGTGGCATTGGCGATAATAAGCGTATTTGGAAATGGCCCACTTCTTCGAACTTAAATAGCACGCTGCCTCATCGGCTGTGGTTGCGTCATCTGGTCGCTGTCGTCTGACATACCTTACACAGGAGATTCTTAAAATGTTATTTCGATGGTTGTCGACACCAGCGAACGCTGGAAAACTGACGGTGTTGACGAATTGGGGTGCTTATTAACGCTGTTATGTATACAGATACCAGAGGTAGACTCCCCGCTTCTTCTTTTGATTCATAAGGAATAAAGGAATCAAGCCGCCGCTGGGGCTTTTCGTGGGAAAACAGAACTCAACCCCACATGGCAGTAGCATTATATGCGTGCAAAGCCGTCTTGAACTCTATTAAACTGCCATATACTAGCGCATTCTCTTTCTTCTCTATTTGTCTGCAAAGGAGACGCTACCGAAACAATTACTGGCTCGGAATCACGCATATGTACGCTAACTTAATATAGCTTTCTACACTAATTACCTACAAGAACTATATTGATAAACAACATACACCAGTGGCTAAGCACTGTGCACTACTTAACTAGCAAACCAGAGAAGAAAATTGAACCTTACGTTCATGAAATAAAGCCAAGCATCATCTATTACTGAGGTTAAAGCAGCGCAATCACAGAAGACACCCGCAAGAGAAAAGACACGACGCACACAAATGCTATAAATTCCTTTATTTCATCGGATGTAAACCGCCGAAGTTGCCATAATGCACATGCGCGCATAATATAAGTTCTAAACGATAATGAAACATCGAAGAAATTGGTGTTACTACATACGTGAAGACAAGAATTCCTATTCAGATGAATGCAGCGACAAAGCTGCACCACTTATACAATGTTGAACTATAGGCCCAAATGAAGCTTTATTCATTATTCACCCCGGCAATTCACCTCGTAAGGTGTCGTAAGGCTATGCTCGAGGATACGGGTTTGCTTCCCGGCTGCTGCCGCCGTATTTTAACAGGGTGATTAGCGAGAAAAATGTACGTACATAGATTGAGGTGCACGTTCAAGAACCGCAGGCGGGCAAAAATATTCCGTTGTCTTCAACAAAGACGTGCCTTATAACTGCATTATATTTTGGGACGTAAACTTGTGCGACTACATTACAAGGTGAAACGTCGCAGACGGTGCCTTTTACCTCTAGAACAAGGGATTGATTTGTGCCGATA
The DNA here is from genome assembly GCA_013436015.1 of Rhipicephalus annulatus. Taxonomy (NCBI): domain Eukaryota; kingdom Metazoa; phylum Arthropoda; class Arachnida; order Ixodida; family Ixodidae; genus Rhipicephalus; species Rhipicephalus annulatus. Next base: position 34,535 of record WOVY01013875.1, on the reverse strand, counting down.
CAAGCCTGACTCTTTAGTGATGTAGTTATGTGGTTGGTGGACACCCCCATGTCTTGCTTTACCGTCATTTATGTAAATATGACTAAATATTTGAACTTTTTGGAAAGCACACTTGTCATGCTTCGCGGTAATCGACTGGAATGTTTCGCTATTAAAGAAAGGATCCGCGAAATGTGCAGGTATAATCCTGCGGACTCCTTTCATAATAACCGAAACTCACAAAGGAAGCTTTCAAACTTAATTCGCCTGGAAAATATGCTTTGCTCTTCGCCTTTGCGTGCTTTTTCTTGCTTTAAAGAAAGTGCCGGAAGGAGGGTCCGGTGAATGAAATGGTAATTTTAAAATAAACTGTCACTGAACTGCGAAACAGCGCTTGCGAGATGAGCGAATTGGTCGCTTTGTTCTGCAACACGCTGAAGCTCCTTACATCCCTTCATAGATGACGCTCCACTAAAGTCACCAGTGTTGCGTGGCTGCGAACGCTTCGTTCGTAAAAATGGCTAACAATTGTTGTACACAACCAATATTTCCCGCCTTGTCTTTGTAGCAACTGCTCAAGCGCCACTTGTCGTAGAGACGTGGAACCGCCCTTCAACGAATCGAAAAAAAAATGCGATAGATGGCAGTGCCTTGCAGCAAAGTGATTTCAGCGGGACGCGAAGGGTGTTGTTTTCGGAAGGTGCATGAGACCCGCGAAAAAGAAACTACCAGAGAGCAGTGGTTAATTTTGTTAATCACCTTCCTTATAACTTAGCTGCTACAACGAGATCGCTGGGGACGTGAAATTGAACGTTAAATAGCGGTGTAAATTTCTCTGACGTGAAAACTAGAAAGAAGTTGTGACAACTGTATGTGGGGTTCTCATGGTGCTTGGTTACTGACCCGATGGACGAGAGTTGGGTCCGCTTTCGCGTTGGCCCAAGTCGTTTCGGGATGCGAAACCGCATAAACCAACCAACCATGTACGATGACATGGCCAGGCACTTTCTCGACTGCCCTCTATTCAGGTAATTCAACTTTCATAGACCAGTTACGCAAACGGAGCTTTTGTGAACTCTCAATTGGCGCCTTGCACAAGGTTTTTTTCCTTAGACAGTTAATAGCTCTTAAGAGACAACGCTTTTTTGTTTTGTCAGTGCTGTCTCCGCGAAAGATCTGTTATTAGGGGTACTTCTATACATTTTTGAATTTCAGCGTGTAACAAGCCCGCATTAGTAAAGGCTCTCTCTCACACACACACACACACACACACACACACACACACACACACACACACACACACACACACACACACACACACACACACACGCGCGCGCGCGCGCACACACGCGCACACACGCGCACACACACACACGCACACACACGCACACACACACACAGAGAGAAAGAAAGAGAGAGAGTTAAAATCATTCTTTAGTGGTTATGAATATTAAGCAGAATTAATTGGGATGCTAAATATTTTATAAAAATTCACTAATGGTAACCTTTCTAAGTAAAAAAAATTGGCCCCGTATCTGCATGTTACACTGCAAATGACGTCGAAAGACGATAGTCTTGCGTCTGTAGAGAGTGAACGAAACGTTTATTTGATGTTCTGCACAAGAAAATTGGCGAATGGTATTCCAGAGAGAGTGCCTCGAGCATGCTGTGGAGGCGAACGAGCGCATCAAGTCACGTCACACGTGAAAATGAAGCGCGCGGTGTGCGCGCCCGTCTCTGAGGTGATAAGGTGTAGAACGCAATGCGACGGGTAGGTGCCACCATCGTGTCGTCTTAGCAAATCGTTGAAAACACTTGCCATTTCGTGCAAGCATTGCCTAGTCAGTGCAACTTGATAAACGCTACGGTCCTTAGAATGACTTATGTATGCTTTTTCTAGTAAGAGACACACATACAGAATATTGACGTGCTGTTATCGGGGAGAAGGGCATCATGATGGGATGCGAAGAAGCAGTGGTGCGCACGGCGTTGACCCGGTTGAAACGGGCGTCGATGCGGGTTCAGGGTGAACGGTTTGAAGCGGTATTCGGTGTCGCGAGTAAACGACGTCACCATTCGCGAAGGTCAAAGATTCACAGTGTGGGGGTTAGTGGGATAATGTTTCCTCGTAGTGTGATTTCGATGGGTGAATTAGAGGCTGATTTTGCCCTCATAAGAACGAGCGCGGAAGGGGAGCATTCGAGCCATATAGATTACGCGTGAGCTGAGATGGTGTCGGCTGCTAATTGCAAAGTTTCTTCAATTTGCCCGTCGGACTCATAAAAAGTCCACGTCATTATACCATCCGTGTGCAAGGTATGCTTTCAGTGTGAGATGAGATTTAGTTTGTGGGCTAAGGGAGCAATATGAAGAGGAAGGGGGAGAGGATCGCGTGTTGAGGAATACTGACCTTGCCGAGCGTATAAGAGCCCGTCCTGAGATTATGAATGTAAAAGAAGGCAGTGCGCCCAGAGAGAACGGCACGAATGTGGCTATAAGTTCTGGGGCCTACTTGTAGTGCGTGCAGTTGCCTTCAGATGGTGTCGTGTCATATTCTATCGAAGGGCTTTTTGAGTCCACCGCCAGGATAGCTTTAGTAAGACGGGGAATAGTATCGTCAAGCATGTCGTGCGTCATTTGGAGCAGGGCATCCTGCACAGAAAAATGCGCACGAAATCCTATCATACTGTGGAGAAAAGTTTATTTTACTCTATGTATGTCGTCAGCCTAGCAAGGATTATAATCTCGTAGACCTTGGCAAGAGAATATGTTAATTAAATGGGACGAATATTGTCTATGGTGATGGGTTTGTGAGGTTTAGGGATAAATAGGATTTTAACGTGTTTCCGGGAGGCAGAGAGGATACCAGCTTCCCAACATTCGTTAAAGTAGTTCACTAGATCAGATATGGAAGCATCATCAAGATTTCGCATGGTAGCGTTAGTAATGTGAACTTCACCGGGTGCTGTATTGCGTAATTTGAATAAGGCTGTGCGAAATTTTCATTCAGGGCGTCGAGCTGGGGTTGGGGTGTGCTCTAGGGTACTCAGGGTGTTCGGCAGCACGACCAGGTGTGGTATAGGTGCATTTCACCTCTGTAAGGAAGGCATCGGTGTCCTTGAGATGTTTATGAGTGAGGCGCTGAATGCTAAGATGCCGGTGGTTGTGATCGGAGGAGTGTCAACACAGAAAACACCAGTGTACGCGCCGGTGCTACCGCCTACAGAACCGGCAGTCGCCGAACAGATTGCGGGGATAAGAAGCTTGCCGAGCAAGCTCCTAAAGCTGACATCGGCCATGTTGACACGATTATTACAAAGGGTAAATATTACTGTTCACGAAGGAATCGAACCCAAGTATTCTTGATAGTCAGGTATTCTGCCGCAGAACCTGACCGGGTCTTGGAACCATTAAGGCGCTCTGGTGTAGTTTACTTGTTACAGCGACGGTTCTAAGCTCTCCCAGAGTATAGTACCTGGTACTCTAAATCGTTTCCCACTTTTTCTAATCCCACCAGACCCTTGGTCGCATTGTCTTAAAAAAAACCACGTCCGTTTAGAAAAGTATCAAGACTCTTAGGATGACGGTTACGTAGATAAGGATAGCACGAATGACAAAAGAGACTTGCAGGAGCCTTGACGTTGCCCTTCGTCGTTCACGCTTCCTTTATCCTGCGCATAAACCGTATTACACCGGCCCGTTATGAAACTGTGCGAAGTGGGGCGTAACAAAGGACCTTTTGTCTCTTTCCTCATTACTTTAATTACTCTATCTCTTATTGTTCCTTCTGCAGTGCAGCGTAATCTTCAACAAAGAGCGAAATATCATTTACGGCAAACATAACTCGGCAAAATAATACAATGCCAAACGAAGTGAACTACCTGCTGTACAACGGCTCGTTCACTGAGGCGACGAGCCCGTGATTATAAGACGTGGGTGAGCTTTATGTAAGTATAGGTACTGTTAAGTTTGTTCGGTCTTTAGGGAACACCACGATACAGGACGTGCACTAGCAACGCAACCACTTATGCAGCTGCACGGTTAACGTTTCGCATGGTTCCTATAACACACCCACAACGCGCTGTAGCGTTTTCATAAATTATTTACACTGGAGGATGCAGTTAACTGGCCCACATTTAGGTAAGCCAGCACAGCACCCGTAATGTTTCCACCACAACTGCCGTGTTGTCTCGTTATTTATTTAAGCGTGCCGGCAGAACCTACAGCGCCCTTTTCGCAACGTTCGAAGAGGGTCAGAAAAAGAGTACTGAGTAACTATTTTCTAACCAAACCATCGTATAGAAACTGTGGCTGCGTTTTCCTTGCAGTATAAACCAGAATTCGTTAATTACTAATTACATAATAAATTATTAATAATGTTGTGTGTGATGCTGAAAGATATTAGCAGGGCATCCCCAAGCCGATTGTATCAGTAATAGAGAAAGTTGGGGCCCCGCCGCGGTGGTCTAGTGGCTAAGGTACTCGGCTGCTAACCCGCAGGTCGCGGGATTGAATCCCGGCTGCGGCGGCTGCATTTTCAATGGAAGCGGAAATGTTGCAGGCCCGTGTGCTCAGATTTGGGTGCACGTTAAAGAACCCCAGGTGGTCGAAATTTCCGGAGCCCTCCACTACGGCGCCTCTCATAATCATATGGTGGTTTTTGGGACGTTGAACCCCACATATCAATCAATCAATCAATCAATCAATCAAGAAAAAGTTGGCCTAGTAGGTGGTTGATACTTGGGAAGCAAAAACAGCGCAAAAATATAGACAAAGACAGAGGAAGAGACGACACCATATCTTCCTCTGTTCTCTTCCTCTGTCCTTGACTATATTTTCGCACTGTTTTTACTTCTTAAGTATGATTGTATCAGCTTTTTTCCCTGGTCTCTCATAACATTTTGTTGTAAATAAATAAATAAATAAATAAATGACGGCTGTATAGAACTTCTAGTTTTTGCATTAGTGAGCATTTCCACATTTTGTTTTCTTTCATCTTCGGGTGGTACGACTACGTAAATGTGTAATCGACGGATCTGGTCCACGCTAAATGTTATGTTGGATGCATGCGGAATCGGAGCATAAGTCTAATTAATATAAGAGGTAATAAACTGTCAGGATATTTGAGAAAACTAACAGGATGAGCTCATTGAAAGTACAGACGGTTATCTCGTGAGAAGCGGCGATCGTTGAGGCCTCTGGCGGAGCCGATCTCGACTACGGGTTTTTTTTTTTCCACGTGGCGTCCGTGATACGCTTTGGCAGCGCGATTAAACAGCAAGTTAACTCAAGCAGTACATCAAGGCGTGTGAGCGCCGATGCATGACCTACTACATTCTCCATCAGTTCCTTGTCGCATGCTAGGTATGTCCAAAAAACCAGATAAAAAATGTGAAGTTTTCTAGTTATATCTATCACTTTAAGCGGGACCTGAATAAAAGTTTACCAGATATCCAAGACGAGGATTAGGGTCTCCCAGAGTGTTCTTGGAAAGCACGAAAACTAATGAGCACTCATTCCAAATTGCGCGCAGGTCATTCACAACGCGACTTGCGTGATCTCTTGGAAGTTAACATCAGCGTCTATCAGTGGGCGACTAATTTTTTTTGTTATACACTCGTTGACACCGTTGAGCGCTTGAATAACTGATCTTATATAACCAAAATAATTAATTCACACGGATTAATCCTGTGCTTGGGTAATATAAGCATACCGCGGGTACCCTAAGGCAATGTTCTTAAATGAACGGCTTTTCTGGGGAGTTCAGCAGCGATGTAAGAGCGAGGCAAATATTTCTGTTGTTGCGCTATTGACGGGAATCGTCGCATAGACGATGAAAAAAGAAAACATAACTCTGATGAATAAAGCCGCACAGACGAGCCTTTCTGAGATCGTCACGTAATTAATTACCTTGCGGTAAAACTCGCTTTAAGCTTTTTTTTTCAGCAAAGAAAAAGGAGAGAACAAGAAGTGGTTGGGTTAGAAAGACGGGATGTGACAGGGCGAGATGGAAATCGGTTCTGAATGAATCGTCGTTTCTCGGATAGAACGTAGTAAAAGAAAAAAAAATGGCAGCATATTCACGGAGTGAATGATGTAGAGTGGGGCGAAGAATTCGTCCGTCCATTCGTTCTTGCTTACGTCCGTCCATGCGTCCGTCAGTGTGACCGTCCATGCGTCCATCAGCCCGTCCGTGCGTGCGTCTGTTCGTGCGTCCGTCCCTGCGTTCGTCCATGCAGCCGCCCCTGCGTCCGTTCATGCGTCCATCCATGCATCTGTCTATGTGTCCGTTCGTCCATCTATTCAACACTCCAAGTACCACCATCTCGCATCTTTTCTTCATATATTCCCCATATAGAAGCACCGCCATCCAGCGGACATTCCAAGGACTAAACGAGAGGTGGCACGCGCACACTTTCTTACGGCTTGCGCTTCGGGTCCACTTCCCACTTTTAACCACCTCGAGTTCATGGTATATACTAGTTCACTGTATTCGTGACACTGCGGCCGAACGCTCGCTAAACCTTTCGAAAACCAAGGAGGTTACGCCCAGCGAGTATGACGTAGCAAACATTTTCAGTCAGATAGTGCTCAATGTACATGCAAATGGCTGCTAATGGGAAATGAGAGGCGGAGAATTCGGCTTTTACTTTCTTACGGCTTGCGCTTCGTATCTACTTCCCATTTTTAACCACCTCGAGTTCATTCATGGTATATACAAGTTCATTGTATTCATGGCACTGCGGCTCAATGCTCGCTAAACCTTTTCTAAAGCTGAGGAGGTTACACCCAGCGAGTATAACGTAGCAACCCTTTTTTGTCAGATAGTGCTCAATGTACATGCCAATGGCTGCTAATGGTGATCGCAGCCTGCGCGTTAACTAAAAGCCGAATGCTCCTGTCTCTCATTCTCCATTAGCAGCCATTGACATGTACATTGAGCACTATTTTTTATTGTTCAACAACGCACTGAAGAAGTCTCTCGCCGGCACCACCTTGGAGGTCAAAATGTTATACTTGTTACATACTACGGGGGACGAACGGGTGCCGCTATTAGGAGCTTCGCCCCTAAAGAAAAAAGAGCAATCAAAACCGCTTCAAGATTGTTAAACGCCATTGTGCGTAAGGACACGAGCCGCATATCTTGCAAAGTTTCTTCCTTGTTTTCTTAGTGCTTGTGAATCCGCTTGTTTTATCGCTTTAACCTCAATCGTACCTTCCTTTTTTGTCGGGGAAGAAACTTACTTGAAAAGTGTGCTTTCTTGTTATTGATCGAAAGTGGCCCGAGGTGCTTTAAGAAAACTTTAATGGCTCAGCTCTTCGTGCATAGGGAGGAGTATCGAAGCTGTAGAGATGTCGCAATAATATATATATATATATATATATATATATATATATATATATATATATATATATATATATATATATATATATATATATATATATATATATATATTGTTAAGGCGTTTACTAGCCGGCAACGAGCGAGAATATCTAATGGCGACAGTCACAGCCAAGCACGGGATCTCAGCGCGAGCGGCGTCCTTGTTGGGTAGCCCCACTAGAAGGTACTCAAGCGTTCGACCCATTTCAGCGTTCGGAGGCTTCGCTACAATTACCCCGGGGTCGAAGAGGGAGCCGCCTGGCGACCTAACAGCTCGTTACTATGAACGGGTCATAATAAGCCTTCAGGCGCTCCACGTTGACGATGTCTCGCCCGCGGCGGCGCATGTCCGAAGATTGTTCAACGGGTTCGATCAGATAGTTGACGGGTAAGGTGCGCTCGATGACACGGTAGGGGCCTTCGTATTTGGGACATAGCTTGGAAGAGAGGCCAGCTGCAGATGTCGGGATCGAAAGCCATACAAGCGCACCAGGAAGGAACGTGGGCTCAGAAGTGGTGGAGCCATCACGAATACTCTTCTGCTGCTCGTGCTCTTGCGTTGTAAAAGACTTGGCAAGCTCGCGACACTCTTGAGCAAGCCTGGCTGTCTCGGAAATCAGTGTGCACTCAGATGGATCCGGCGTGTACGGGAGTATCGTGTCTATGGTGTGCGACGGGTGCCTTCCGTACAGCAAGTAGAAAGGTGAAAAACCAGTCGTGCTCTGAGGGGCGGTGTTGTAGGCGTAGGTGACGAAGGGAAGTATATTATCCCAATTAGTGTGGTTGGCAGTGACGTACATAGAAAGCATGTCGCCGAGGGTGCGGTTAAAGCGTTCGGTGAGGCCATTCGTCTGTGGGTGGTAAGCAGTAGTTTTGCGGTGGACAGAATGGCACTCCGTCAGAATGGCTTCGACGACTTCCGACAAGAAGACACGGCCTCGATCGCTGAGAAGCTCTTGGGGTGGTCCGTGGCGCAGTATAAATCGATTCAGCAGGAAGGACGCAACATCGCGCGCAGTAGCCGCAGGGAGAGCGGCGGTTTCGGCGTATCGCGTTAAATGATCAACGGCAACGATGGCCCAACGGTTACCAGCCGACGTCAGAGGAAGTGGTCCATACAAATCGATACCTACGCGCCCAAAGGGACGGTCAGGGCAAGGTAACGGTTGCAGACCGGCGTGCGACATGTGGGCTGACGGTTTACGGCGTTGGCAAGTGAGGCAAGAACGAACGAACTGCTGCACATAGCGGTACATGCCGCGCCAAAAGTAGCGTTGTCGAATGCGATGGTAGGTCTTGAATACCCCAGAGTGCGCGCATTGCGGATCTGAATGGAAGGATTCACATATTTCTGACCGCAGACTGCGGGGTATCACGAGTAACCACTGCCGGCCGTCGGCGTCGTAATTGCGTCGGTGTAGAAGGCCGTCACGGATTGTGAAATGGCGAGCTTGACGACGCAAGGCACGCGTGGAGGGCGTTGCGGATGGATCAGAGAGCATGTCGATGAGCGTGCCGATCCAATTATCCTTTCGCTGTTCGGTAGCGATGATGTCAACATCAATGGCAGAAACAGCAGCCGTGGATACTGAGCAGAGCACATCAACTTCAGGCAGAGGGGAGCGCGAGAGGGCGTCGGCGTCAGCATGCTGGCGTCCGTTGCGGTACAGCACGCGGATGTCGTAGTCTTGTAAGCGAAGGGCCCAACGGGCGAGACGGCCTGAGGGATCCTTCAATGATGAAAGCCAGCATAGTGCATGATGGTCGGTGACGACATCGAATGGGCGACCATACAAATAAGGTCGAAACTTTGTAAGAGCCCAGACGATCGCCAGGCACTCTTTCTCCGTGACGGTGTAGTTTTTCTCGGCTCTCGTGAGCGTACGGCTTGCATATGCTACGACATATTCAGGGAATCCGGGTTTTCGCTGCGCCAGGACAGCGCCAAGGCCTACACCGCTAGCGTCTGTGTGCACCTCCGTTGGGGCTGTAGGGTCGTAGTGGCGTAGAATGGGAGGCGACGTCAACAAATGGCGGAGCTTCGCGAACGCGTCGTCGCACTCGGATGACCATGAATTGAAGGGCCCGTTACTTCCAAGGAGCTTCGTCAGCGGTGATATGATCGTGGCAAAGTTTCATATGAAGCGTCGGAAGTATGAGCACAGGCCCACGAAACTACGCAGTTCTTTGACAGATGCAGGTTTGGGGAATTCGGCCACGGCCTGAAGCTTGGCAGGATCAGGAAGAATGCCGTCTTTGGACACGACGTACCCCAGTATGGTGAGTTGCCGTGCTGCAAAGCGGCACTTTTTCAGATTTAGTTGCAAGCCGGCATTGCTCACACGTGCGAAAACTTCTTTCAGACGTTGGAGATGCGTGGAGAAATCCGGAGCAAAGACAATGACATCGTCGAGGTAACACAAGCACGTGTACCATTTCAAGTTGCGCAGAACGGTGTCCATCATGCGCTCAAAGGTCGCAGGTGCATTACATAGACCAAACGGCATGACGTTGAACTCGTACAAGCCGTCTGGCGTGATGAAGGCGGTCTTTGGTCGAGCGTCGTCAGCCAAGGGTACTTGCCAGTACCCCGAGCGCAGATCGAGAGAAGAAAAAAAATTGGCTCCATGAAGGCTGTCAATCGCGTCATCAATGCGTGGCAGTGGATAAACATCCTTGCGAGTGATCTTGTTGAGCCGTCTGTAGTCCACACAGAACCGCACAGAACCGTCTTTCTTCGCAACAAGAACAACAGGAGACGCCCATGGACTGTCCGAGGGCCGAATAACATCGCGTCGGAGCATATCGTCAACCTGATCATTAATTACTCGACGTTCAGCAGGCGACACGCGATATGGACGTTGCCGTAAAGGTGGATGGGCACCAGTGTCGATGCGATGCGTAACAACGGACGTGCGACCGAAAGAACTTCGCCCGACATCAAAAGAAGAACGATATTCTTGCAATAGGTCCAGAAGTTGGGAACGCTGTACGGCCGTAAGGTTGTCAGCGATGGAGGGGCCAAATACATCAGCAGATGACAAATTAGAAGTGGAAACAGCATTGATGGTACACGACCTGGGACCGCGCGTGTCATCGGGTACGTCCAGGACTTGTGCGTCGTCGACTGGTTCCACTCTGCCGAGACATTCCCCTCGACGCAAGGTAACAGCATACGGGGACGGGTTGGTTACAAAAATAGCAGTGTTGCCCTGGTTGACCTGCACGGTCGCGAAAGGTACTAGCAACCCTCTCCTGCTGCAAGCGCGGTCAGATGGCGAAACAAGTCCAATGGTGTCGGAGAGACCAGCGCAGTAGACAGACACAGCCGTCGTCGAGTTTGGAGGCACTGTTGTATCGTCTTTCGTTAGAATCTTGCTCAGTGTCGGGGGATTGTCTTCTGGCGTCAAATGCGAGAAGGGTGAGAGCTCAATTTCGGCGGCGGCACAATGGATGACGGCGTCATGGCGGGAGAGAAAGTCCCATCCCAGGATGACGTCATGAGAGCATGCCTGAATGACGATGAACTGGGCGACATACAGAACGTCCTGGATGACAACGCGAGCTGTGCACCCTGCTGTAGGATAAATGCGCTGCAAACTTGCAGTACGGAGGGATAACCCAGAAAGTGGCGTCGTCACTTTTCGAAGTAAGCGGCAGAGTTTTTCGTCCATAACTGATACGGCAGCTCCAGTGTCAATAAGCGCCGATGCACAAACACCGTCCACAAACACGTCAATGACATTCGAGGGGCTGCTCTGAGGGCTTTCACATTGCGATAGCGTCGCAGTCCTTGCCTCGGGGACTGCGACGACTAGTTTTCCCGCTCATGAGCTGCCGCACTTGGCCGCATGGGGGACAGGGAACGACGTCGTGGAGACGGCGATCGTCGAGATGGACCTGGGCGAGATCGAGGTGGCATAGACGGCGGTTCTTCGCGATAAGGACGGCTGAGTTGGCCAGCAACAGGTGAAGAAATTGGAGCTGGCTGTACGCGATGGCAATAACGGGCCACGTGACCGGCGTAACCGCACGCAAAGCAGATGGGCCGGTTGTCGGGTGTGCGCCATCTGTTCACCGGGGTAGGTCTCACCCACGTCGCAAGGGCTGATGGACGGAACGGTGGCTGCATGGTGGACTGAGGCTGAGGCTGAGGGGTTACGTCAACATACGTAGCGGGCACACCCGCTGCAAAGGACGGCGGTCGAGCAGCAGCTTCGGCGTAAGTCAGAGGGGCGGTTGCTGGAACGACTTGGGGCGGCTTGGCGACCACTTGCGCGTAACTCAGGGGCGCAGGAGCCGGAGGCTGTGGGGGGTGGTACGCAGGCATTACCTCCGCTATTTCTTGTTCAATCGCTCGACGGATGGGAGGGAGAAGGGCAGTAGGCGATTGTTGAACAGTCGGCTGGTGGGCGAAGGGCAGGAGCGAGAACTGACGTGCGATCTCCTCACGGATGAAAGACTTTAGTTCTGCCATCAACGCCACTTGGTCACAACTGGCCTCCAAGCCAGCAAGCGTTGCAGCTCGTGGTGGGGAGCGTCGGGTCATCGAACGCTGCCGGCGGAGCTCCTCGTAGCTCTGGCACAGTGTGATGACCTCAGCCACTGTTCCGGGGTTTTTGGCGAGCAGCATTGTGAAGGCATCATCGTCAATGCCTTTCATGATGTTCCTGATCTTGTCAGACTCGGACATGGTGGGATTAGATTTGTTTGATAGGTCCAGGACGTCTTCAATATAGCTCGTGAATGACTCACCAGCCTCCTGAGCACGTTCACGCAAGCGCTGCTCGGCTTGCAGCTTGCGAACAGCAGGGCGGCCGAAGACGTTGATGATTGCGGTCTTGAAATCGGACCAGGTGGCAAAATCGGACGCGTGGTTGTTATACCACAAACTGGCAACACCCGTAAGGTAGAATACCAAGTTGGTCAGCTTGCCGTCCTCGTCCCATTTGTTGGGGACGCTCACGCGCTCGTAAATAGCGAGCCAGTCCTCCACGTCAGTGCCATCAGCGCCAGTGAAGATGGGTGGATCGCGGATTCTGGGGACACCGGGACAAGGGGGTGGCATTGGAGGAGGCGTTTGCTGAGAAGCGTCGTGGTACATAGTAGATGGCAGGGTACGTGATCGTAGCTCCAAAGGCATAGACAGGGATCGTAGCACTCTCCACCAAATTGTTAAGGCGTTTACTAGCCGGCAACGAGCGAGAATATCTAATGGCGACAGTCACAGCCAAGCACGGGATCTCAGCGCGAGCGGCGTCCTTGTTGGGTAGCCCCACTAGAAGGTACTCAAGCGTTCGACCCATTTCAGCGTTCGGAGGCTTCGCTACAATATATATATATATATATATATATATATATATATATATATATATATATATATATATATAATATTGTGACGTAGTCCTTTACACGCCTCTATTAGGTCTGGAAGACGTGGCCAAAAACGGTCACCTTCAAGGCACAGAACAGACTTAAGGGCTATATCCACTAGGTAATGAAGAACCTTGCTGTAAATGCCCACTCTCTCTCTCAATATATATATATATATATATATATATATATATATATATTAGGTATAAGAATCTAATTACGAAATAGGTATTGTTTTCTTAACGAATTAAACCAACTTGTGCCCAGCAAAGCAGCACTCGCTACAAGCAAGTAACACATTAACAGTACAATTTCACATAGGCCAGTACACTCACATTGGTCGTCGTGGACGCAACTGTGTCGGAACGTTTGAAAATACTCGTGCAAGCTTTATCTTGTTGGCGAAGCGGTTTTCGTTTGTTTTGCGCGCTTCTCCGCACGGCGTCGTTGCAGCCAGGAAAGTGCCCTTTCGCTCATAGAAGGCAACTGGAACAAGAATATCCGATCCATGGGCGTCTGCAGGGTGTGCAAGAAGGACTACTGACCCCGTCGAACAACACGAGCACTTGCTTACCCCTTCCATCCCTCGTCCGTCACCATGCAACAAAGCCTTGTATCCCCGAAAACAAAGTCCTGCGGACGCCCACGGGCCCGGAACTGTTAGCTGCGTGTTCGCAATGCGCGCTGAACGAAATAAATAAAAATAAAGGAATATTTAAAGTGCAGTAAAATGAACGGCAGATGCCGCATGTGCACTATGTACTGCCTTATTCTTAATTTTTCTTGTTTGTGTGTTTATCTTGTAAATTACTGTCATGATGTTGGGATAGCCGTCTCTAGCGTAGCCTCTTCCTTGCCATATTCTGACAAATGTAAATAAAACAAATGTACTTCAGCGCACACTGTTGTTGTCGACCTCCGCATACGGCACACACCCAATGGCGAGGATCGGCCGTGTAGGAGATGAATTGTCGCCCTATCTTTTACATTGTGTAATTTGTTAATTCGCTGGTTAATGATTCATTGATTTAACTACGCTGCGAAGCTTGCCGAGAGATGCCTGTTGGGATCTTAGCGGCAATCGAGTCTTGTCTGGCAGCACTGGCTTAAGAATTTACGAATTTGTCTCGTGTGTGGGCGATGGAGAGCAGGCAGACATTGACGTGAAGCTACGAAAAGCTGCCGATAATCAAAAACTCGGAGGACAAATACTGTTAATGTGCCAGCAGACAGAGCAAGCAACTTCCAAGGAGACGAACAATGCCGTCCTTCACACAAAGCCGCAAATAACGAAAGTGACCACCATGTCCCCGTGGTGGTATTTGCAATGACAGCAAGCCCAGCACCCAGCGCAATTTATTATGTAAAAGTGCTACCGACTGCAGCATGCCCTTTCTTCAAAATAAAATTAGTGTTGCAAATAGGCGGCATAGATGTATTACTGCGAGGCATTATGGCACACGTCTGAAGCAAAGCCATTAATGATCAACGGGATAGGCAACACCGCATTTCTCTACAGCTTCAGAAAGCTTCGTTAGATTGGGTTCAGTCACATGAAAGCTTCCTTATTTTGACGTGATGACAATGTTTAACTGTATGGAGAGTTCACGGGAATGGAAATTTCTGCTTTGCACTGGGAAATTCGAGAAAGTGGGTTTCCTTAATTTGAGTTTTAGCTTTATATAATACCCGGCGGACTGAAAGGATTTGGCAGATGAGGCGGAAGGGAACGACAATATGTTTCACTTGATCAGCTATTAGCTTGCTTGCTTGCTTGATACTTTCTCTTGTGGCTCTCACCCATTAAGGGGGATTGACCAAGAAGCGGGTGGTTAATGCAAGTCAATACCTTTAGGTTTTCCAGGCTAGGGGAATAGAATTACTTTGTTTTGACTGTTAAAATAATTTGGCACAATGCAAAAAAAGGAGGGACGAAGAGAAATAATATAATTTGTTGATTATCTGAGGTGTAATTGTTATATGAAATTCTTTTGAAGGTTAAATCATTACAGTGTAACAGCTAAATAATAAATGGTAGATTGGCTAGTAAAAACTGAGAGCTGATCAATGGCTCAGCAAGGTAATCTTCTTGTGTTACATAGGAATTCGCAGAGAGCCCCGAAGATGTTCCTGTCGCTGTGTCCTGATGAAGTGGCCCCAAAAGACAAAAAATTAGTAGTGAGTGATATTACTAGTATTCCAATAAAATTTTGAAGCAATTTTTTGCTTAGATTTTTGAAACGGTGACATGTGAGGAGAAATTGGTCGATATGTTCAGGTTCATTACAGCTTAAGCACAGAGGGGATGGCACCAGACCAGACCTGTTTAAGTAGAAATCAAGAGGTGGTACACGGCAACGTAATTTTGTTATAGAGATTTCCAATTTACGTGTGGGACACCATTTATTATTCCATGCGAAGTACAGGTGCGAGAAATCTGGATTCGGTATCGTAATTTTTGATGAGTCCTCAAGAAGGGAATTTTTTCCGAACCTCACTGCTGTTACATAAGCTGTAAGAGGCATGATTGGCGAAATTGGAATATCAAGGGATGTTCGCGCGAGTGTTAGCCATCTCATTTGTAAATATACTACGATAGCCTAGAACCCATATCATTCGTACTAGATGAATGTTGGCTGGGATTAATGATTTAACAGTGTCTAGTAGTAGCTGTGGAACATACCCATTTCAGACATAGTTCTTCATCTTCGTGAGCCCCTGCTTAAAAAACTTGCTGAATATAGTGTGCAGCAAATACCCCGCTTCTCCAAAGAATTACCAAGGGCAGCATAATGGATGCCGGTCTGCTACACAAAGCGTATAATTGTTTATGGTGTGGTGGGTACTCAGAAAGTGTTCTTGTAGCAGTTACCCAAATAGTGTTTACAAAGTGCTCTAAGACGCCGCTCTTCATGCTTTCACTGTGTGTGTACTCAGATTTGGGTGCACGTTAAAGAACCCCAGGTGGTCAACATTTCCGGAGCCCTCCACTACAGCGTCTCTCATAATCAAATGGTGGTTTTGGTACGTTAAACCTTACAAATCAATCAATCAATCAAATCAATCAATGCTTTCAATGTGACGTGCTGCGTGTTCCGCGCAGGCTATGCGTTTTTTTTTTTGTTTCCACCTCCACTCGATAAAATGACAAACGTTGGCTTTACCCCGTTCCTTCGTTCATATAAGCTGCCAATCACAGTCAGTGCTTTGCGGTTAACTACAGTTGATGTTAACTTGACGTGACGGCTGTATCGTAGGAGTACATGTGTAATGTTTATAAAATTGGATAGCCATCACTGCATCCCCAATGAACTCTTGACAATCATGCACCGCCGCGGTGGTCTAGTGGCTAAGGTACTCGGCTGCTGACCCGCAGGTCGCGGGATCAAATCCCAGCTGCATTTCCAATGGAGGCGGAAATGTTGTAGGCCCGTGTGCTCAGATTTGGGTGTACGTTAAAAAACCCCGGGTGGTCGAAATTTCCGGAGCCCTCCACTACGGCCTCACTCATAATCATATGGTGGTTTTGGGATGTTAAACTCCACATATAATTCAATCTTCACAATCATTATGATCTATTTAAAAAGCAGTGGCATGACCTAGAGTGGCTTTGTGGTAGAATACTTGGTTGCCACGCAGAATGCCGCGGTTCAATTCCTGCTGGGACCCTAACATTTTTTCTTGACATTCGTCAGGTCAACGCCACCGATACCAACTTTTTCTTAACGCTCACGTGTTAAAATTGCCGATGTGTGTTCTCGCCGTTCCGGGGTAGATACGAAGTGGCAATTGCCTGTGACACGTACCCGGACACCAGCGGCACATACCCGCCAGCCGGTATGTGCCACTGTCTGGCGGAACGTTTTTGATGGCGTATGCGACGGGATTGTGGCGTTATTCGTGCCGTGCACGTGACTAGCGAGTCGTATTCGTCAAACTTTCTTATCCTCCCATAATAATCTTGATTTACTGCATGGTAAGGAAGGGGGGGGGGGGTAACGAGAGCACCTTGACGTATAGGCGGCTAGATATAAATACGTATATAGACGCCGAAATTGCTTGCACTACACAAGGAAATGCTTCGCGTCTAATAATAATAAACATCCACTGTGATGTCAGTGGAAGCGGCGCCGTGGTTTTCTGGTCATTGCATGATGGCGATTTCGAATACCACGTGTCTCGTCGAGCTAGCCACGAAATCCGCTGCATCGTCGCGCACACGGCGCTCTCGGAGGTCGTCTGACCATCCGGTTTCCGAAACACATGGTGATGAAGATACCCAATGTTGATTGCTGTGCCACTTTACATATAAACCCCCCATATAGATAACGCACCGCAGCAGCATATATACGGCCGCTGTGGCCTTGAAGTTTCCTTTGGGACAGATAACGCAGCCGCACGGCATTCATTCCACCACCGTCCTTTTTTTTATGGTGCGATAAACGTTGGGTCGCATAAGCGAATTTGTGGTCTGGCCTTCGCACTTTGGCAGCGCCGATATCTACACGATCGTCGTGTGTGAAATGAACTAAAGCTCTTTTTGTTGTCCCTGTTTTTCTTGGGAGTGCTATACTACGTCTCATGTCAAGTGTTGCTCCTATATGATAAAGTATTTGTCGTATTCTTTTATCTTTTTTTTGCTGTGTTGCTGTCGTTCGTTTGCGCTGATTCTTTTTTTTTCTCATTATGCTTGATTGATTGATATGTGGGGTTTAACGTCCCAAAACCACTACATGATTATGAAAGACGCCGTAGTGGAGGGCTCCGGAAATTTAGACCACCTGGGGTTCTTTAACGTGCACCCAAATCTGTTCTCATTATGCTTTTTGCCCGTTCGCTTCCATTACGATGTGTAGGATAGCAAAGAGGACACTGTTTAGTTAACCTCTCCACCTTTCCTAAATTATTTCTCTGCTTCGCAAGCACGAATAGTGTGGTGTTTGAAAACACTGTGTAGTAAAAATCAAAGAAAAAAATTGCCCGCAGCTTCCCTCGGGGGAACACTGAGGAGGATGCGGAGCATATAATTGGTTAACGGGGTGTTAAAGTGCGACTTACTTGGGTCGATGGCTAAATTAGTTAACGTGGTTGTGAAATGGGGTGTTAAATTGCGACTTACTTGGGTCGATGGATAAATTGGTTAACGTGGTTGTAGGAGGGGGTGTTAAATGAGTGAACACGTACACACGTATGGGAAAGGGTGGCGCTGGTCGAAGGGACGTCGATCATTGTGTTTGTGGATTCGTTGGCATTCATTTCACGGTGACTTTGGACGTCGACGCGCCGTACAAACTAACGGACGAGCGGCAACTGAGGCGAGCGAGCGCCGACCTTGAGTATATATACAGCGCGACGGCGCATGCGCTGTCAGCTGTCGAATGTTCTCGAAGGAGAAGCGCGCGCGGCACAGATGGTGGGCGACGGCGCGACGGCGCATGCGCGCGCGTCAGCTGTCGAATGTTTGAGAAGCGGTGCGAACGGCGCGGACGGCGCACTACAAGGCGCGAGTATAAGATGCTTCCGCATCTAAAAAAAGGTCATGCTTGCTCGGCGGCGTTCGGAATTTGACTGCCGATAGTGCGTACAACCCACGAGAAGCAACAGTTGCAAATCAGATAAGCCTTTTTGCTGCTTTCAACCCTCGCCTCTTCTCGATCGCGAACAAGATTTCATTCTCTGAAACTTAAGAGCAGCTAAGTCAGCGTTTGTTCACCATCTGTGCTTACTAGGACAAACTATACTTTGCTTCTCATACTTTAAATAAGAACTCCAATACTAAAGTCGAATGATTACATCACATAAGACAACAAAAGTTACAAAAAAAGAAAAAAAGAAAACGGAGGCGATTGCTAAAAGCAGAGTACTGCGTGGTGGTATTGTTCCCCATTCCGGAAAACGCCTTCACTTCCGCCAAAGTGCTTCTTCGTGACTCGTAGAAAACGTTAAGAGGGCCTTTGGGGCTCGTTTCGCTGTTCATCCGCTGAGAACTGTGGTTCCCTTCTTGCTGTACAGAAAATGTAATCGTGTTTCTCGCAACGCGCTTTTATCAATCTGTTCCGATAGGGAACGCAAGCATGTATGCGCCTTTGTGTTAGTGTGAATGTGGGCGTGTGTGGGTGCACGCGTGTTGTGTTTGTTCCACAAGAGAGTAAACCAAGGGAAAATACCAAGGGGGTGCGGAGGGCAGCGCAAACCGTCCTGGTGTAGAACAGGCTTAACCTAATTTTAAAAAATCGGGGGAACTTTTGTAGGCTACATTTGAAGAAATGTCAATTGAAAAATATGTGCAGGAGCCGAGCCAGCAGAGTGCGGTGAAAAGGACGTAAAAGTCAAACGGTATATAGTTTAAATGTAAGAAAGTAAAACATAACTGACTATTATGATTTACGGGTCATAATAGGGGGTGATAGTGCAAATTTTGAGTGGCGAGGTAACGTTAAATATGGGTTGAGGTTGTTTTAAGTTAGAGGCGTCACATCACGCTATATTTTATCATAATTTGGTATGTTATTTAATCCTGTGTATTTAAAGACAGGCTGATGAAATTTAGCGCATTTGGTGGAGCAATATTATATTTTTATAAATGTTCGAGCGTCCTTAGTGTCAGCAACACTGCCTACTAGCGAGTGGTGACGTAGCTAGCTGTTTGCTGTGTGAGAATCTGTATCAAAGAGGTTTCGGTATCTCGGTGAACTATTTCGTTCCGTGCTCAGGTGCGCATTCAATCGGCCTATTTCAGCTTTGTCCAGCCTGATATCAAGAGTGAACGAGTGGCAGCGAGGTGGCTCCACTCCATGACGCACGTCATGGAGTAGAGGCCATGGCGAAATGGAGGCCAGTGCAGTTTATAGGCGGTGAATTCCAATGCTTGCTTTGCACTTAAATATTCCTTGACTACACATATTTTCACACATCTATAGACACAACAGACCCTTCACTTTTATATTTTACTGAAAACCGCAAATGCGGTATTTGTGTGGCTGCGTCACGGCCCCTTTATATAAGGTAGTGGTAAGCTGGTAGGTAGTTTCCGGAGCCCTCCACTACGGCATCTCTCATAATCATATGGTGGTTTTGGGACGTTAAACCCCACATATAAATCAATCAATCAATCAATCAATCAATCAAGCTGGTAGGTAGTGTTGATGTATAGCATACTAATAACGGTGTACTATCGACATCCAGTGAAACGCGAAGAGCGGGTAACGCTAGAAACGACATATAGTGTGCGTAGTCCAGTTCTCACCAATGACGGGCGCGCCGCGCTCAGGTTTGATAGCACGTTGAAGAACCCCAGGTGGCATAAATTTCCGGCGCCCTTCATTACGGCACATCTCATAATCGTATGGTGGTTTTTGGACGTTAAACTCCACATATCAATCATCATTAGGTGTGATAGCATCGGATGCTCACCCGTAGGTCGCGGGATCATATTCCGGCTGCGGCAGCTGCATTTTCGATGGAGGCGAAAAGGCTGTAGGCCCGTGTGCTCAGATTTGGGTGCACGTTCTAGAGCCCCAGGTCGTCGAAATTTCCGGAGCCCTCCATTACGGCGTCTCTCATAATCATATGGTGGTTTCGGGACGTTAAACCCCACATATCAATTATTATCAGGCTTGATAGAAGTGCGCACGTGTACGGTGATGACGGTACGTCGCGCACTATATACCATTGCTAGTGCATGCCGCTATTCGCCTTTCATATGATGCTGATAGTACATATGCGCTCTTTACTCTAATGCCACTACGCACCATGTGTGCGCACATTTTTCTTTAAAGTGACAACCAACTGGCTTTCGGCCAATGGTCCCCCGTTTTTTTTGCGGTTTATTCCGCGGGGGCACGTGCTATGTTATAGGAGCGCTGTCAACGTGTTGGCTCCCTTACCCCGTACATGTCGGCTCCTATGGCTGCAGTATATTTTTTGATTCCGGTATTTTTTTGTATACCTTACTGATCAGTCCGTGCAACTGACACATACGTGCCAGCAATTATTGCTTATCGCCTTCTTTCTTTCCATCCCGACTCTGTCTAACCTTTCTGTCACCGTTTCCTGTTCTCTCAACGTAGGATTGCCAACCGGACATGTTTCTGGTCAACTTTTCGGTCTTCTATCTTTTGTGTCTCTTCCTTCCTTCTGGTTAAGCGTGTCACAGGTCTCAACGGCAATGAAACCACTGTCGCGTTTTCTTAAGATCGCTGTATCACCACCACCTACTATATCTAACACGCCAGCAGAAGCAGTGACATTTCTCTTCTCCTCTCAAACTTGCCTTCCCCTTCTCTCTTTTCCCGCGCAACACAACCTACCGGGCTCAGGCCCTGGTTAACGTCCCCTGCCTTACTTTGTTCTAATTCTTCCTCTTTTTCCCGATTCCCAGTATTCGCCCAACGTCTCGTTTTCTCTAACAATCACGGTTACTGCGTGGCACTACTGGTATAATCCCAACGGAAAGAGAAAGGCAAAGTCATCCCGACAAAGCCCGAGTCGCCGACCGTGCACGCACTCGCAGACGGCGACAACCGCTGAGAGGAAACGTGGGAAGTGGTGGGCAGAATAGGAAGTTCGTGGCCCAAATTTCTCACGCGGGAAACACGGAAGCTCCAAATTTGCATCGCTTTGTCTCCGGAGTGTGTAGCACTTCTGTAGAAAAGTGCGCGAGTGTGCGTGCGCGGAAAGGAACTGCGGCTTGTTCGGCGGGTTCTGGGGGCGCGTGCTTCGAATGATAGGGAAGTTATTTCCCGAAAATCCGACGGCATTATACTTCCACTTTTCTTTTCCACTCCTCTTTTTTTATAGGAATGTGCCCGCGTCGTCTCAGCTTTTTGCGCCGTCAGTATTGTCTTCCGGCGGAAATATTTGCAGATTGCCGCCTCTCAGCCCGCGGTTCTCTAAAGGGCTCAATGCGACAGCTGCGCGACAACTGGTGCGTTGTGGCTGGGTAACAACTGACGTCTTTCGTTGCATAGATGTCGCCATGGCCGCTAGCGTTGTTATTGCTTCTGATGTAGGATAACGGAAGCGTATAGTCTTCCAAAGGGCTATTATACGTGGAAATCATAATGCCACTTGCCCCACTAAAAGTTGTTAAACAAGAGAGGAAATAAAAGCATATTTAAGCAGGTGCCAAGCAACCTCAAGACGCAAGCACGCAGACGGAGCCGTTTAAAGAGAGATATTTGCATATTCTTGTTAGACGTAGCTGTTTGAGTAGCGATTTTTCTAAAAAATGAGCTTCATAGTTTTCCGTTGACTACATAATTGTATCCCGTTCGGGAGTTTGTGAACTCCATTTCTGA